>VZRN01004655.1:882901-935240 GCA_013397935.1 Dasyornis broadbenti | reverse complement strand
TCAAATAAATAAAAGCTTTTTCAGTCACACAAAAAAAAAAAAAAAAAAAAAAAAAAAGACAAAAAAAACCACCACCACCACGAAAAGTCATTTCAGAAACCCTTCTAAAGATTTTCCTCACCAAGGCCTCGCAAAAACTTGTTTACTCCACTTTGTTCCGTGTCCGGGAGCTCTTCCAAGTACTGTTCCACCCTCTGCTCGAAGAGGCCTGTGGCAGAGGCAGACAAGGATGCAGGGCTGAGCTGTGTCCGGCTGATCCCGCATCCCCGCTCCCCAGGCACGGCCCCGACTCCTGCCCCGGCGCGGGGCTGTGGCTCCGGCAGCCTCGGCTCCCAGGCACCTTCCGGTTCAACCGCGCAGGATTTTAAGGATGCGTTTCCGCTTTCCCGGCGAGCGCAGGGGGATGGACATTGCCGCGGGAGCCGACCGGAACAGCGAAACCCGCAAGGCAGGGGAGGCACCCACCCTTACCTTTTGCCCTGCATTTCCTCAGCTCTCTGTCCTGGATGAAGCCAGCGAACATTTGGGATTCCATGAAAACTTCCAAGAAGCGGCGGATACTCTTGGAGGCCACAGATTTACGGAAAGCCTCCCTTTGGAAGGCACGCTCTCCTTTTTCATTCTGGGTTAGGAACAGGGAATAATGGCCAACTGTCTCCACAAAGAATCGGATAAAAACCTCAGACACTAATCCATTCAGGGTGTTACATTCTGCAAAATAAGGCGGCAATAAGACACCAAAATCAGCTGCTACCAGAGCTGTCAGCATTATCCCCACAGGGCCAGGCTGTGCATCTCCCGGCTCCCTGATGCCGTGCTATCAACTGGCGGGAGTTGCAGCGGCTCCCTGCGCAACTGGGTGCACATGGAAAAGGTGACAGCGCCATAACCACGAGTGCCACTCTGCAGAGTTGGTGTTACGTGACCAAGAGTCAACGAGAATTAGGAACCTCAGGAAACAGCTCAGAAAATTAAACATTTGATGGGTGGTTCATCCAAATTATACCTATTTTCACCCTTGAGCAAGTTCTCTTCAGAAACTTCTGAATGATTGTGTTAAAATATTTTTCCCCAAGGATAATAAGCCTGTACCAAGAACTGATCAAAAAGGGTCTGTTGTAGAATTCGTGTTTTCATTGTTTCCAAGATGTTAAAACAGTTTTATATATGTAATACATGTGACTAGAAATAAATTTCAAAAATTGAATAGAGGCTTGTTTCATATCTTTTAACCACAGGCATTGCAATTTACCCTGGGCTGTTTTCATCATTGCTGAAGCGAAATATGAACCTTCAGAGGCAACTCAGCCCATCTTGCACTAAAGCCCTTTTCTGGTGGTACCTGCTTTTCCCCATGAAAATACCGAGTGCCAAGAGCAACTCCAAACTCAGACACACCCCTAAGCCTGGAAATTATCTGGATTGAGTCAGGGCCAAGTTAACTGCAAACCTCTGTTTGAGCAAAGGTTCAGAGGGACCCCCAGGAGTCCATGTTACTTACAAAGAAATGAAAATACAGCACAGGTGAGGTATTACTTGTGGGTTGATGCCGTCAGTGTCATTCTCTGTGTGCTCAGAGACAACCTTTGATGTCACCAAAGGTATCTGAGACCTCAAATCCCGTCTTTCTTTCTCCTGCATGGAAAGTCACAATTCTACCTACATTTGTTTCACAAGTCCCTGTTTCCAAATGAACTTACCATCATCTGAGTCACTATCTGAATCCTGATTTATCAGTTCATTCTTTCTCTCTAGAGCCTGCTCCAGAGCAGCTTGCAATTTTCTAGGTAATAGTGTGTCTTCATCATCCATCTGATAGTGGAAAAAAGAAAATCTTTAAGCCACATAATTCTAGGCAGGAACTACAGCAAATACTTTCAGAAGGTTTAAAATTCAGATGAAAATATTTGCATATGCTGCTATCATAGCTACATAAATAAAATAATGAAAATTGACGTGCAACTAAAAATACTTCTAAACAAAATTTCTTGTCACTCTTTATAAGATTGAAGTCAGGAATGATAATCCAAAGAACAGGTAAAACAGAAATGTGGAATTAATTCTTTACATGATAAAGAGCCCAAACAGTTGTGTTTAACTAAATACACATTGTGAAGCCTTGCTAGGTGTACACACAGCTGCTTTAGTTGGTTTCAGGCAGCTCCTTTGGTCCTGGACAGTTGTTTTTACTGTTTTGTAGTATATCTTGTTTTCTGGGTCTTCCTCCTGTTGTTCTCTTCATCTTATTTAATGCTTGTTCAGCGGAAGTGAGTAAACACAGGAGCCTTAGCCCTGCAGACACTGCTCACCAGCCACATTATCCAGGGAATTGTACACAAAAGTTTCCTCATACAACCTGCAGATTGTTGTTTTGAAATTTTTTATTGCCACATGATTTTCAGAAGATAGTGATCCCTCATCTCCCTGTTTACAAGGCTCCTGCTTTTCCTATCGCATTAAACTATTCTTCACCTTTGTACTCTCACTCAGGAATTTTCTTTGCAATTTTTGCCTTTTTCACATCCAACAATGTGAGTTTTCTTGCTAAGGTGATGTTATTATCTTTGGATATTTTCTTTCCACTGTGAATACAGTTCTTGATTCCTTCTGATAGTTACAACCTCAATCCTTTCTGCATACCTGAGAAGTTCTCATTTGCAGGTGGAACAGAAAATGGGAACTTTTCCCCCTAATCTCTTTCCCTTTGCACACGCAATTCCTGCCAAATCTCTCTGATCAAAGAAACCTAATCACACTACAAGAGTAAACAGCTTGCTAGACTGCATGGCAGCATTTTGAGCTGTGCTTTACCTGTCTGATGAATCGATCAGATCCCAGGTTAACCATCAAAGCCTGAAGGAAAGAAAACACTGCAGTGAAATATATCTGAGGATACAGAAAATTTTCATTTGTTCATTGCTTTTTAATAGCAGAAGATCATCTGAACAAGCCTCGACATGAATCAAATTCCTAGTGTGAAACAAGAGGTTGTGTGCTTTATGAAACAAGAATATGGTTTTCTTTAAAGTGTAATTTAACATAGATACAACAGATCTTGTACTAGATTAATATGTAAAAAAAAAGCTAGAAGGGTTGGGCAGGTCTTTTTTTTCTTATATCTGTGCAAGTTATTGCTAATAATTTTTGTTAGCATGCATTCGAAAAGTGTTTCAGAGGGGTTCAAAGAAAACGGTGTCCCTGGAGGAAGCAGGGCTTCTGAGGGGCAAGGGTGTGAAATATTCATGATAACAAAGCAGCAAAGCTGAGAGATGGAGCTGGGAAGATGTGGAAGAACAGCGTTAGGAAAGTGGAAGGGAAATGGAGCAGAGATTTACATGGGCCGGAGGCACACAGGGCCCTGCAAGCGAGCACAAGAAAAGTTCTCAGAAAAATGACAGGAAACTAACAGGAATAAAATTTACTGGAAGAGGTGATGAAGTACAACTCTCATTCGATTTCCAAGATAGTAGTAACAAAATCTTAGAAATTAAAAAAAAAAATTATGAAAGGTTTTGGTTTCTGTGGGGGCTATGGCTTCATGCACAGCTTCCATTAGGATTAAGAGGTGTCATAGCAGATGGCTTCATCTTCTTGTTCCAGAGCAAACCAGCTTATTTACACCCTACTTGTGACCAGGTAAATATTCACCTGTCTCTGTCAAGGTGCCAGGTATGGAAGAGAGGGTAGAACAAAAGAGAAGAGCAAAGCAGTTTTGCCAAGAGGCAATTGCCCATGAGAATCAGGCAGAGAAGAAACAAAGAGGCGGATTAAAAATTAAACATGAGGATTTATGTGCCAGTGGCAGCCCTCTCCTGAGTGAGGCCAGCTTTACTCCAGGTAAGCAATTCTGGTGCCAGCTCCTACCTCCTCTACAGGCAGGTCCTTGAGTTTGGGCAGAGAGCTGGAGAGCAGTCCCACCAGGAAAGGGGTAGGGCAGCACACGATGTCAATCATGGATGAGGGCAGCACAGGAATGAAGGTGTGCTGCCAGGAGAAGGGGTACAGCAGGGCCACTACGGCATGGGAGCAACTTGACAGGGTGCTGGGGAGAGAGAAACAACCAGGTTAGCAAAAGCTTTTCTTGTTTAGAGCATCTTCCACCTGCTGAGAAACTCAGCCTCTTGAAATGCAAGTGCCCACAGGGCTGCCTCTCAGTCAATTCTGACTTCAGACAGCCTCGGACCCCTTCGAGTCCCTATCCCCTCTATACTGGGCAGTGTGGTAGTTCCCAGGAGACTTCAAACTAAAGGTAAAAAACTAGAATCCGTTTGTTTTGAACTAGAACCCGTTTGTTTCATTGTAGCACTCAAGAGATACTTTGATCTAGAAGACAAGATTCAATGTTCCCAAAAGCACTCAATAGCAGCCACTTTGAACAATACTTAAAATCCTAAAGCAACTTTAGATCTTGGCTGTTACAACCATGTCAGTGGTAAAAATACAAAATATTGATGTTCTTAAGTCAAACACTAATGCAAGAACAAAGGAAAATGAAAAATAAAATAAAACTAGGAAAAAAACCTCTACCAAGTCACATGTAAAAAGCCCTCAGCAATCAATACTTATTCCAAAGGAAGGATGGCAAAAGCAACACATTTTTCAAGATATATTTTTGTGACAACAGCGTATTTTCACTCTAATGCCTTTTAAAGGGCTTGCTAACCAACTTCAGTGGTAATGGCATTGATCCCGCTCAGCAGAGTACTCTAAAATACAGGTTGGTATTCCCTAAATTTTAAGGCTTGATATTAATGTGGAAAATATCAGGTACATGTTGTCCTTTCATCTACTGAATCTGATTCCCTTTTGCAGTCACATGGTTTCCAAATACTGAAAATTAAGGAACATCATTACCAAGTGAGTTTTAGCATCAGAGGAATAAAGACAGGCTCTCCATATCAGAGCTTTTGAGTTTGGACTGAGTTACAACGTCTGCCTCTCGCAGGCTGAGATGACAGAAACTTGGATGCAACACGACTGAACGAATTTTCTCACATTGCAAACTTCTGCTGTGATTAATGTAGCCACAAAGAACTGTAAATAATAACTGCAGAGTTGTTACTGCTTTAAAATGCTGGGGAGAGATGCTAATTTCTTCTACTGCAAGACTTGGTGGAGGCTTTAGGTGGCATCAGACCTCCATCAGAATAACTTTCATGAGCATTTTTACTTTAGTTGTGGGTTATTCCAAGGCCAGAAGAAAGGTTTCACCTGTTTGTTCCTGTCAGTGATTAACCTTTAAAGTCTGCTGAATGGGAAAAGTGAGAATTAGAGGACAAAGAGAGAAAAAGTTGGGAAAGAGCAAATCCTTGTCTTTTACTGCAAATAATCTGCTGGTTTGGTTTTAATTGACACTTCATTTAAAATATAACAATCACAGCATGAGTGTATAACATATGTTGCCTGACACAAAGTTCTTGTAAAATTATGCATTTCTCTAATTTATTTTTTATATAAAACAGTCAATGGTGCTGCCATTGCCTCATATTTTGGTCTCAAGCATCTACCATAACAAGCACAGTGGTGTGTTTTGGAAGCGCTGTGGAACATGGTACAGACTCCCAGCACTTTCTCAAGATCACTTTAATGACTCCCTGGCATTTTCACCTACTACAAATTCAGTCATCTTAGCTGAGCAACTGAAAAAAGAGCCATGTTAAGCTAAAGGCAGGAAGACAAACATACTTCTGATATTCAGTGAGTATTTTTTTCCTTTCTATAAAATGCCCTTTTGTAACATGTTGTTTTACACGCAGTGTTGTGACGTAAATCAGCCCCTGCATCCTCTTCTGCATGCTATTCCCACGCTAGGGGAGGCTTCAGGCTCCAGCCCAGGACACTGGAATCTCTTCCCGAGCTTTCCCGGGAGCTGGCTGGGGCAGGGCAGAGCAGAGCACAAGGAGCAGCCATGGTGGGAGCGTCCTGTGGCAGCTCTGCCCTGCCAGCACCCCGGGACAGTCACACCACCACCCTCAGCACCTCAGCCTCTGCATTTTAGGACTCTGCACACAGTTTTTCAAATTCAGCCTCAGAAAACCTTTCCCTGTGGGACATCTCATCCCCATGAAACATTCCCTCCAAACTTTCAGGCCCCAGAACATCCTGCTGCCGTCTGTCCTGGACACTGCTCCCACACAAGACAGCGGGACTCCCACAGCTGTCACCAAACTCCCGTGTCTCTTCCCTAGCTGGAAAGATTCATATTTGCAAACCTTTCACTTCAGTGTGAGGTTTTTACATTCTGTAAGGTAAAATTCAGAGATGTAAGGGAACTGCCAACTTAAATCTCTAAAATACGGTTCAGACCCTTTTAAAGCGATATTATTCATGAGAAGCATGTTTAGAAAAGTGAAAAAGAAAGGCCTACTCTGGGAAACCAAGTCTGCTCCAGTTTTTCTTTCCAAAATGTGCAACCCACACATTATCCAACTGTTCCTGTTTATGAGAATTAAGCAGTAAGGTCAGAGGATTTATTTTCTTTAAGGTGTGTGAAACACAAAAAGTAAAGCAACAGAATAGTCAAAGTTAGATTTTCAAAATATTTTCACTTTTAATACTCTAGGGCAGCTCCAGAGAGCTGGTTTGGAGAGTGGGCTTTTCCGTTTGGTCTGTGCAGTTTTACAGGAATGCTGCATAACATTTTAACTGTTGTTCTACTGGAAAACACTTCCTTATTTCCATGGTTGTCATCTTGTAAAAAAATTATTTGGAATTTGCCAAGATTTTGATTCTTCCTATGCTTTTATTCACTAGATTAAAAAAATCTTCAGTGTTTGATCTTCTCCCCATGAAGGTAGTAATACAAGATTATACAAGTATATTAAGACATTTAATGACAAATTTCCCTTGAAGAGATCCTTTACCATGTTACAGACTAAATATGACATTACATCTTTCCCACTCAAAGTTGATTTATCTTCCTCTGGGCGATTTTGTTTCCCAAATCATTTTCTCATGATAGCACACAGAACCTTTTCCTTGCTGTATTGTTGGCTGGGGAGACACAAGCTCAGACTAAGAGTTGAGGCACAGGTATTTCAGACACAGCCGTGACTCAGCTGGATTTTGGAGACTGCTTATGAACATGGCTTAGGTCTGTGTCAAAAAGCAAATTACTGGGACTTAACAAGAACCTTTCCTCGCCTTTAGATAGGGAGGATGTCTGGTAGCAATTTCTGGCTTGCCAACCAACAAATAACCCCAAGCTTAGGCTATATCCGTATCTTATCATAGCACAGTTAGCACACTCTGAGAAGGACACGCTGTTGGACAGGGAATGCACGCTGCCCTGGCTGGGATGTCAGTTCTGGCTGTGTTTGTTTCAAGGACTGTGGCCTGCATGCTGCAAGTCACCAACACTCTCAAACTGCTAAAGTCATGTTCAGTTACACCTACTATTCGCAATGGAAATATTCCACAAATATCCTGGATAGCAAGCCGTTATATTCCTTCCCCCTTCCCCACCACACTAGAATTTCTTACAGACCCCAAGGGAGCTTCACACACTGAGCATCTCCCAAATCCAGGATTAAGCCTCTAGCACAGACAACCACTTGCTGACAAGGCTCCCTGATCCACTTCCTATTCACATGCACCTCCACAGTCATTTTGGCATTTTCATTCAAGGAGACGCCAAGAATATCCCTTCTCTTCGTCCACTTCTCCCAAGGGGCAGACAAGCTTCCTCGGCCAGGAGGGGAGGGAGGCCACCCCTTGCATGCAGGGCCAAGCCACACAGCAGCTCTGTCACCCCAGGGCTGCTGCCAGCTCTGTGCTGTGCCAGTGCTCTGGCCCGTGCCCTGGACTGGGACCAACTTTCTGAATCTGGTCTCCCTGCTTCCTCAGATTAAGAAACGTAGCCAAAAATGTAAATTCACAAAAAAGTGTTTCCACTGTTTACTTTTCCACAGCCCTTTTATATTCTTCATTTCTCCCTGCTGATTAAATGATGTTGCTCTGTGCACATTTGCTGAAGCCTTTCATCTGCCATGTTGACACAGTCATGCTGCAGGCCACAACCACTTTGAGACTGAGTTACCTCCCTGACACAGATCCCTTCATCTGCTTGGGAGAGCTTCCTTCCACTTAAGGTTGGAGTCTGGAAGCTCTGTGCTTTCCAGGTGTTCCCTTGACTCACACGGGTATTTCACACACAGATGTCTCCTCATCACAGGCCACAGCCCTGCTTTTCTGGGACATCTCCTACCCTTTGGCCAATGATGAACTGCGCAGAAAAAACAGACCCCTGACACTTCCCTCCTACACCCTTCAATGCCTCTCCTGATCCTGGATTAACTCCAGTTTCTGGCAGAGACGGAGGTCTATGACAGCTCTGCAAGATAAAATAGTCTGAGAGGTTTGCAGAGGACTCTGTAGAGGACTCTGGGGAAAGGTTGCAGGCCAAGGACTCAGCCCATCTCCCCTCCAACACACACGGGCTGCAGAGATGGAAAGGATAAAGTAGAAAACTTGAAAAGCGTAAAAGTAAACGGAAAATGGAAGTAAAAATCGTGGCAGACTGATACACTCTGGGTGGAGATGGAGTACAGGAAGCAGTGCTGTTGCTGTGCTGGCAGTAATTGGGAGCAGAACTGTGCTGTGCTGGATACAGTGCACACTAAGGCTCTGAAAAAATTAAGCTGTCTCTGTAGAATAAATAAGAGCAGCATTATTAATCAGGTTGCTAAGACTAAGTAATAGTATCTGGGACAAGACATAAATGAAAAATTCTAAGTATCAGAAGTGACAGTCTCCAAAGTCCAGCTGTCTGCAAAGAGCTCCTGCAGCATTCCTGCAGGTCAGCTTTGGAAGCAAGCCCTTGAGGATCCCTGGCCTGTCGGAATAGCTGGCTGACAATGCGGACGTGTTACCGCTTTCTCCCTGCTCCCCAATGTGGCTGCTCAGCTCCAGGACTCCCTCAATCTCCAGATGCTCTTCCCCTGAGCCCCCAGAACAATGGTTTGTCCTTCATTCCCAGGGTTCTAGGAGAATATGTTTTTCATTAACCCAGATACCACCAACCACTCACCAAAAAGGGCAGAGAGGAATAAAATAAGAATTCAAGAATTCATTTGCTATAATGGTGCAGAATGTGTCCAGTTTTCCTGCCAGTATAAAACTATCAGACATGGCAGTGTTTCCTCCTATGCAAAATTATTGCTGTTTCGCTGTTACCACTTCTAGTACATTTAAAAGGGGAAAAAAATTTTCAGTTCCTGTCTTTTGACTCAAATCAAAGGAATTACATGCTTTTGCATCTTTTTTAGCAAGAAGACCTACCCCATAAGGCCTGCAATTCCTGATGGCTCTGGGATAGCACCCTGTTTGTAGGATTGCTTGTATTTGTAAGGCACTATTTTCCCATGATCTGGATTCAAAATTTAACTTGTTTTCACTGCTGTTTTTGAGCTTGGGTGTCTGCCTCTGGATAACTATTTTGTTTTCCAATTTAAAGTGAAGTTATATAGAATCATAAAGTAATTCAGGTAGGAAGAAACCTCAGGAGATCAACTGATCCAATTCCCCCTTGCTTTACATCAGATCAGTTTCTTTCCAAAACCAAATGAATTTATGTTATTTTATTATATTAAACATCTTTGCTGCACCTTTGTGTGAAAGGGTGGCATCCTTTGCCAAGGACTTGAAGGCTGGCAGGAGGGTGTGCCAAGGACCCCTACCAGTGGTGTCTAAACTCACTCTGATGGCTATGTTAGAAGCCATCTTAAAATAATATTTTTTGTTCATATTAGAAAGAGACTTATTTAGCTGCTGATTTCTTCAGAATAAATTGTTAGCACTAAGCAGGACCTCCCTTTGTAGCCCAGGGCTACTCTGAGGAATGAAGGCTCCTCTGGGAGAAAGAGATCATCTTCCTGCAGGGAACTCGAGGGAAGGGAAGAGAAGGAAGGCAGGCAAGAGGCTGAATTAAATGCAAAGAGGTAAAAATAAGGTCTGTGAGGCAGAACCTGGAGGGGAGAGAGACAAAAGGAGCCTGATGAGCAGGTAAAAAGGAAACTGAGGGCAAAGAGGCCAGGATGTAAAATTAAGGGACAATACAGTCACTGGCTGGGCTGAACAATGCAAGGACCAGGGAAAACGATTTAATACGAACATGGTTAAAGCTCTGTCACACACATGCAGCCAAATTAGGAGGTCCCAAGGTGAAACTTGTTCCTCCCTGTTGCCATAGGCAGATGGAAGGACTTGAGCCTGTCTGATGCCAATTGCCTCTCCTCTGTCAGTACCAGAGGTGCTGAGAGGGGCTGCAGCTGCAGGAGGGAAGGTCAGACACCAGCACAGCTGAAGGTGACAGAAGCTCAAAGCCCACTGGTGGCACAGCTGGAAATCAAATATAACCAGTGCTCTACACTTCAGCCACTCCTGCACTGCTTCCCCTTGCCCCAGTCTGCACAGCTCTGCTAAGCAGACACAAAAACACAGTTTTATCAGGAATAATTCTCAAACTGAAGAGTTTCCTCCACAACAGATACATTTACCTGTGTGTAAGAGGCAGGAGATTATGACCAAAACAAACACCAGAATTTGGGCTTAACATATTGTTGTCTGACCCAAATTAATTCTAATCCAGATAATTATCTGGGCACTACTAAAAAAATTATTTCCAATGATTACAGAGCAGCAGGAGTTACAGTCAGTTCATGCCTTGCCTCACCAATTAAAATAAAGCATGAGGGGACAGGCAAAGTCCTGGTTTAGACTTTGATTCAACACAGTATTTCAGCACAAGTTTCAGCTTTAATTTACTTTCATTGTGCTGAAATAATTTGCTGAAATGAAGCCTCAAAGACCATTTTTTCCTCACTTCTATTTTAATCAAACCAGCCCCCAAGACAAGATAGCACCTTCTGAACCACGAGTTCCCTGACTGCTGTGGGAGAGGCTGCTGCAAAATCAGTCTCTCATCAGCAAGGCATGTTGAAGCTTTGGAAATTTGAATAATTTTTTACTTTTCTAGAAGCCCTTTAGGGATTGGGCAAACTGCAGAGATTCCTTCAAGGCTTTCTAAGGTGGTTTGGAACCAGAGATTGTAATTTTTGAAGGTAATAAATATTGTAGTTCATTTTAGCGTATTATTAATACATTTTTTAATTTTAAGGATATAATTTATTTTTAAAGTCAAATAATTAGATTTTAACATCCTGGATTAAGAATTCCCTGTGGCAGAATCCTTCTGTAAAGGGTCCAACTCTTTGTAGGGGTACACAGGGAGAAGGATTCCTCTGCTGCTGCCAAGGCGCTTCTCCTCACCTGACCTTCAGGTGAATCTATGAAAATCTGGGTGGCTGCAGGAATTTTAGGACGGAATGGTTGCACATGTGACTTAAAAGAGAGTTCTGAAGTCGCTGAATTTTCTGTTAATAAATCTGATTTCTCTAGAATAATTCAATAAGATGTGGAAAATTGCATGAGTTTAGGCTGTAAAAGCCAGAGTAATGTTTTGCATTTTGATTTATTTTATACAGCAAACACTTAATAAGAGGTGAACTGAGAGTCACAACCTGAGGTCTTTAGTAGTTGGCCTAAAGTATGCAGCTAATATTGTGTCTGTGATCAATACCTGATATCCTTCTTTTCAGGAAACACAGGCAAATCTGTATGTGCATATTTTAGGTTACTTCTTCTCTTGATGTCACAGAAGACCTGCCAACAGAAAGCTCTTCTCCTAGTATTTGAATAAAATAAGGAATGGGAACACATCTAATTCACGTGAGGATCGTGGTGAGCCAGGTCCATTTGGGTCATCTCAAATTCAGCAGCCATTTCTGAACACCTCACAACTAAATCATTATTCACACTGCAACAAATACTGCTACAGTCAACCTCTGGAACTGGGTAAAGAGCCCCCTAAAGCACAAACAACTGGGTAAAGAGCCCCCTAAAGCACAAACTTGTCTCTTGAGAGACAAGATCTCCCCTGTCTGTTATGGGCTGAAACATCTATTACCCAGGCTTAACATATATTAACATGTATTACCAGCAGAGACATAACAGCTCAGTCCAGAAGTAGGAGAAAATTCCTAAAATCCCTCACTCTGCACGGGAGCTTGACAAAGGAAGAACATTATTTAACAAGTGAACACTTCCCGGGGTGGGTGATTGCTTTGCCAGCCCGGCAGCACTGCTGCTGCAACCTGTGCCCTCAGCCTCCAGGGCCCATCCCCTCCTCCCGAGCCAGGCTCCCCCTAGCTGGCAGGCAGCAGCCTGATGCAGGAGTGAGAACCAAACCGTGTTTCTGCCAGGGGTGAAGGGCAGAGTCCAATCACAGTGGCTCCCCTAATTTGAATGCTGACACGTCTGCTGCTAGCGACCTTTGTGATATCTCATGGAATGCAAACAAGTGATAACACTGGCAAGGAGAGGGGGGCACTGCGACTGAGGAGGAAATGCATATTTTCCACATCACATCAGCCCAATTATCAGTTATTGTCCTTTGCAAAATCTTTTAACTATGCTTACAACTCAAAGAGTGTAGCTGCTTAACCCTCACACCACTCAAATGGCAGTTCTGCCCCATGAAAATGAGCTGAACCCAAATCCAAGCCTTCTTTTACAAGAAACAAGTCACTTTTCAGGTTTTATCTGGTGCTTTCTACAGGGCAGCATGAAACAGCCAGGCTTGTAAAACTCTCATAAAGGAATCCCAGTATATCCTCATGTGCTGCAGCTCCTTAGCAGTGGGGCACCAGTGACACGCTTAATTTGGGACAGGCTCCAGTGACTACTGAAGATGAGTTATGGAGAGCACAGGCAGCAATTCCTTTGTGCTACTGATGATTCCTGGTAGGAGATTTTTTATGATGAACCAAGGGTTACAATCCTGTTTCTGGAATTGTTTTCTCTGACTTAGATTCATGGTGCCATGGTTTACCACGCTGCAGTGTCAACGAGCACAGTCCACAGAGCAGACTTGCCCAACATTCTGCATCATCATCTGCGTTCCTTTTCTGGTCCCTCCTTGTCACGTTTTACAGAAAACTGCGAGGGCAACATCTTCACTGATAAACTCTTCTCTGGCCACATCCCCTTCAGCTTAAGCATGCAACATCCTCTCTTGTTTTGTGCTGTTTTACCCCACCAGCATGGATCCATCACTGACAGTGACTGAAAACGTTCCCACAGCTAAACAGAGATGGACGCCATGAAAGATGATGGTGAAAGATAAGAGAGATTCCTATTTTAAAGCCACTGGATTTTTCAGCCACCTATTGAAACTCAGATTTTCAATGTTTGGCACTTAAACAACTCATTAGGAAATACTATCAAAGAAGAAGTAAGTGCAGATTCATTCTGACTATACATGAGGCTTTCTTTTTATTTTTCATCCAAATTTTGCAAAAATTTCCAAAAGTTATCATAACTTGCCACATTTCACTTCAGTAAGAGCTGCATTTTCAGAACCAGCCCCCACCTTTCAGGAACACCTGAGTGACAGTCAGTGTGAGGTCCCACAGAAAACTTGCAAAGCACAACCCTGGCTCATGCAAAGATCAAGGATGCAGCCCATGGAGCTGAGAGCTGCAGAGCAGAGAACACACTCTGGAGAGCACTCTCTCTCTCTCTCTCTCTCTCTCTCTCTCTCTCTCTCTCAGAGAATGGCTTTGAAATACTTAATTTAAAAGGAAGCAGAGAACAGTTGATTAAAGTGGAAAGTGGTGTTAACAAAGACATTTTTTTGCTCCTGTAATACTTGTGTGTAAACGAGGCACGTGAAAGGAAAAAGAGACATGCAAAGTGCCCTACAGAATGAGGACTTGCCTTTTCAAGAAGATGAGATTTGGGGGAAAAGTCATTGCTTTGACACATCAGCTACCTGCCCAGGCTTTGTCAGGTGGTTGCAAGAAAAAACAAATCCAACATTTCCAAGTATAAAGTTATCCTTTGTATCCACAGAGTTATCCAATCCCTTTCCTGCAGGACAACTTGTCAGAATCCATAACAAAAATGCTCTTGGCCCAGGTGCTCCAGAGAAGCTCCTTGTTCTTTCCACACTGAGACCTTTGCTCCCCTAAATCCTTGCCCACTCTGATGGTTTCAGATTCCCAGGCCATCACTGCACTATTAACAGCAGGACAGCTGTAAAGCAGGATGAAGTATTCTTCTAAGTAGTAACCAAGGAGGGGAGGAACAATCTCTCACTAATCCTTGTCATTTAAAAGCTGAAAAGGGGGAATCTGTCTAAATCTTGCAAGGAGCTAGAAGTCAAGTTGGGAAGATGTTGCAATTTACTGCCATGTTGTGCCAATAAGCAATCCGGAAGGGAATTACCAAACAACATGGTCCTCTTCTTATCCCATTTCCTTTCATGGGGAAGGGAGAGAGAAATTTTTTTGCACAAATTGTAAGTGGAAAAATTATGTTTTCTCACTACAGAGCATTGGCTAAAGCTAGGAGTGACATAAATAAATACCACTGGAAAGTAGGGGAGGAGGAAAGGAAGAAAAGGAAAATTATACAAGCTCTACCCTTCTTGGGCTATGGCATATTAAAAATGCCATTGAAGTTTACTGCACATTAAAAATGTCACTATTAGACTGTTTTCTCTGGGACTGTGGAATATTAAACAAGCCAGAGACTTAGAATGTTCATTTTGTTTCTTGGGCTGTCTCTTTTGCCTGGCACTTATTTTCCTACTGTCCATACACAGCTGCTCTGTTGGCATCAGCCATCACACAATTTAAGTGCTGGAGAAAGTAATCCAAGTGGTACAAAATGTAAGTACATCTTGAAAAGAGGGAGTAAAGTGCAAAATTTCTCTCAAGAATCTTAGGAGGCAGCTCTGCTAGCCCCCTCAGCAGGGGCTGATCTGGCTCTCACTGGAGGAAACAGGAACTCTCTGGTTACTGACATGAGAAATGGATGTTTTTGTTGTAGAATAAATTCTGTCTACTAGGCACGATTGCACATTGGATAATTATACAAGGGCTTATTCCTTCCACTGCAGAAATTCGTGAAAGAAATTCTTCAGCTTATCTTCAGCACATCAGACCAGACAAGCACAATAATCCTGGCAGTATTAAGAAAGCACTTCAAGTTCTTTGGATAAAAATATGCCAGAAGAAATGTCCGCCATCCACACTTCTCCTGGGTTTAGACAGAAGATCTGTGAACTATTACACATTCCACAGGTGCAGTAGTTTGCATCTCCAAACATCTCCTCCTTCAATTCACAGTTGATAATTAAAAAACTACCCAGACCCTGTAGCCTGTGCTCAGAAATGGTGCAGACCAGTCAGAGACTGGCAACAGTAATTCTCCCTCACAAGCTGGTTTCTGGCATGTATTTGTTGTCAGATTTCTCTCACCTTTTTTTTTGGGGGGGGGAGGGGGGAGGTTTTTGTGACAGGGGAAAGCAAAGGAAATCTTTATTGCTGGCCAAAGCTCAGATCTGTTTACCAAGCACACTTCTCTCTGTGCTAATACACACGTTTTTACCTTTTAAACTGCAGGTTGACAGACTTTACAAGTGTTACAAGATGACAGCTACTGGAAAGGGGCTTTCCCAGGCAGCAGGTGAAGCTGTTCAGACCTGTCATTGCCATGATTCGTTTGTAAGAATGAAATCCTACTTTTGTTAATAACAAAGGAACAGTACAGACAAAGGGAATGAGCTTGCACTTCAGTAATCTGCCCTGGAGTTTAGCTACTCTTGTTTTTCCACTTGACCTTGCTACTGGACTGAGGAGCAATGATTTACTACTGAAACTTTGCCACTTATCTCTTATTTAAATTTGCATATTTTAACTTGAGCTACAAGACCATTCTATGATTTTGGCTGCCAGATTAAAGGATAGTTTTAGGGAGGCACCAAGCTACCTCACAACTCTTGCTGCCAGTTTCTAGTGTGGCCCCAAAACAATGGATTCAAACATGAGAAGCATCACCACTCCCCAACCATCCTGGGCATAACACGGACAGCCCTAAGCCGTGCGTGTCCGTGAGAACAGGGAAACGCTGCTGTTTGTTCTGAAAGCCTTTGCCCTTGAATACAAGTACACTCTGCTCCCCTTTTGCTCCTCAGCTAACACAGACATGCCTGCGGGATGACTTCCCCAGTATTTACATATTTATGCTCTGTCCTGTATTAGTCAGTGTTTCTGTCTCCAGCCCGTAACCTTTGGTCAGGTCTGGGATCCGCCTGGACTCTCTACAGTTGTGCTGGAAGACAGATTCCTCCTGGCAGTTCAAAATGCTGTGGGGAGGGGTAGGGAGGGTTTTTATCCTTAACTTCACGGGTGCCCAGCTCCTGCTGGCAATAGCACCTCTTGACTTCATGGGCCGAGCGGTGCAGAGGATTTCAGGAGGCTGCAGCACCCTGAAAGGTGACAGAGCACTGACAGGGCCGTCTGCTTTGGGGAAACTTTGCCAACGGAGTAATTCCTGCTGCAGCTGGGCAGGCACAGCCTGCTGAGTGAGGGACAGCATGACACAGGACAGGAGCAAACAAAGGAGTGAGGACTTCCTGAGCTGGCACTGCCACTTAGAAATAAGCCTGGCCCACCTTCACCTTTCCAAGCTCATCCATGTGGTTTAGGAGCAACCCATTGCTACAAATAGAGGTTTTTTATTCTCTGAGGCCCATGTTTCTGCTTCACTGAGAAGTAGCTGAAATAGCTCATATAAAACCAAAAGTTGCAACAATGAAAAGTTGGTTTGTATTTTACAAGAGCTGGGGCTCTACAGAAGCCTTTCACAGCCCCAAAAGTTTTTGAAAGGCCACTGAGAGGAATATTGTAAGATTTGGATCCATAGCAAAAAACAAGCCTCATCCAAACACTCCCACTGACTGTGGCTAGGCTTGGACTGGACCCATCTGCAAAACGTAAGCAAAACATCCTCAGAGTCCTTCACAATATAGTGGATTACAGCAAGACTGTTTTTTATTTATAAAAAGTGGGGTTATACCAAAAGGACATTGCTGTGTCCAGGGTCTTCCTTTACCCCTCTCCAAACATTCAGGGCAAAAGGCAAAGAGACTGTTCTCGCATGCATGGATACATCAACTCCTCAGCAACGACATCCACAAATTTGTTTCCCCAGCATAAAACTAAAGCAAGCAGAGAAATATTTTTCTTCCAGTGTTTGCTTTCTATTTATTTTCTGTTGCTACCTTTGTGTCTGCAGCAACGTCAATGATCCTGAGCCCCAGGACCCACTGGTTTTGCATCTGCTGCCTTTCCAACCCCAGAGGATGGCACTAGAGCAGCTCTCCCTCTGCAGATGGCAGGCACGGCACTGTTCCAGAGTTGGGTGAACAGGCAGAATGTTGGGAACATAAACAGGGGTTTCCAGTGGGACAGAGATTAGAGCTGGGATGGGACACACCAGCTCAGCTGTGCTTTCAGCAGATTTTTAAGGAATTGGAGCCTTAAGTTACCTCTTTAAGAGTTGTGGTATTATTTTTATTACTCCAAGTTTCTCTATTGTTATTTTTATTTCTCTATTGTCTTTCTGACTGTTCACAGAAAGCAAAATACTGAAAGGTCACTGGTAGATTCATGTTCATTTTTGAAGGTGAGCAAATAGATGCAGGGATTTATTCACTCAATTTCAAGCAGAAAAAATACATAATCAACTCATTGGGGGAAAAAATACCCAAGCCTAACTGCACATATCTAACCAGGGCAATCTCAGAGTCCTGTCTTTCAGAACTTCACTGTTGTTTCCTCACTGCTTGGGAGCATCACTTTCTGTGTTGAAAAACGACAACCTCTTCCTGCAAAGATCAAGGACTTTATATTTTCTGGCACATTCTGGGCATTATAAGAACCATAAATACCAACTTATTGAAAGAATCTCTCTTCACTAGGCATGACTTTCCTAAACTTGTATAATATGTGAAATCATTTATTGCTGGGAGACCCGTTAAATAGGCAGCCACAAAAGCCCATTGCATCTTATTGTTTGAGACCTAAACCTCAACATCATTTATTTCTAAGCTAGTTTCCGGGTACATACAGGAACGAAACCCTTGTAAAATCATTTTAATTTCCTGCTTTCATTCTTTGGGCACGGAGTGGACTTGTAAGGTATTTTACGTCTTGGTTTTTTTTTTTCCACGTTACTGGTAAACTCTATTTTCAGCCAGGATGCCCATAAACAAAGCTCATGTCAGACAAGGCAAAGGTTCCAAGACAGACAGTTATTAGCTCAAAGCCAGAGTGTTTCATTTTAGACTTCATCCCCATTTAAACCATGAAAATCTCAGTAAGTATTGAATTTAAATCCGCTGTCACTTTCTCCAGGCTCTTGTCAAAGGACTTGTTATTAGTTTCTGTTTTACAGCACCTCCTAGATCCCCATGCAGAGAGGGACCACACTGCACGAAGCAGAGTCTTTGCCCCAGAGTGTTTGGGGTCCCAGACAGACCAGACAAAAGATAAGAAAGAGGTGGGTGCTATGTTCCCGGCACATGACACTCAGCAAGTCAGAGGGTTCAGAAGGACAGCTCAGGATTCACAAGTCTGAATGCAGAACTTCATCTACCACATCAGATTTTGTCATCCTCTTATCAAATGAAACCAAGTATAAACATACAATAAAGGGCACATGTGGACATAGGAAAGCATAAGTACTTAAGCCTTTTGTGCAAGAAAGGTTCTGTCCCTTCTTACAGGAGCAACCACAAAACCTCCCAAGCCTCTCAGATCCATCTGAATCCTCTCTTTTCTCATGTGCTAATGGCCCCTGTCTCACAGCCCCCTCTCACACAGAAACAACAGTTCACTGAAGAACAGTTTCTGCAGGAGAGCACAATGTTGGGATATGTGTTTACCAAAAGGTATCTCTATCACTTCTGTTGCTGTTGGTCCTGGTGCCTGATTTCTGCAAGCCAGAAGGGTGAGCAGAATGCTGCCTGTAACCAGGACTCTCTTATTGCTGCTCCAAGGCCTGTGGGACTAGGCAGCTATCAAGAGAAACATAATTGCACAGGCAAGGCTGAACTTCCAGCCAGGGTTGCAATGTGTGTAAAACCCTGGCTGTCTGGTGAAATCCTGGCTTACCACAGGCCCTCAGTGGCAGCAACACGACTCTTTTCCATGCCAAGCTACCTGAAGCCTGTCAGAGTAGGTTTAATTGTTGATTTTCTCTGCACAGTGCCCAGAGCATTACATGACATTGGCTAGGCCGGGTGTCCCAGGGAATGGCTGCTGTCTGTCTCATCCCTCATGGCTGAGGATCTCTCCCACAGCAAGCCATCCCTGCAGGACTGTGCCCATGGTTCACAGAACACTACAGAGAAGCAACTGGGAACCCCAAAGCAGAGCAGCAGTTGGCAGCAGCATAGCAGAGCCCTCACCTCTGCTGTACCACTTCTGTGAGTTTCCACTCAGATCACTGTGCCAATGGAAGGAATGCAGGTCTGTGTCAATCTGAATGACAGTCAGACTTGTGGGTGCTGAAAGTGTGGTAAAACAGAAGCAGACAGAATGAGGTAGGTAAACATGCTGTAGGAAAAGTCAGAAGGAAGGCACCAACAGTATTTTCTGTAGCTACCTGCCCCAATATTCATGGTGTGATTCATTTATCTGCTAAAGTACTGCAGAAACCCTGGGCTAGTTACACAATTCTCATCGTGGGTTTATGTGAAATTAACTCATCCCAAATGAGTTCATTCAAACCAAGGGTTACTGACAAGAGAAGGGACGAAATAAAATGTTTCTGTTGTTCTAGACCCCAAAAAGACTGCTAAGGAAGTAACTTTATAACCTGAGAAAGGTCTGCAGCTTTAAGAAATTTTCCCCTAAAGGTTGTAAAGCTTTTACTATGCAAAGTATTTTTGCTATTATATACGCTGGCGGCCACTAAGTGCAGCTATTATTTCTGGCAGTCATTCAGAGGAGGTCGGGACTGATAAAGTGTTTAACAGAGTTTGTTTGGTTAGATCCATCTGTGTTTTTAACCTCCCATACAGTCTCTGGTGTCCTTTTAAAAGACGCTGGATGTTCCTAAGTCTAATAAATTACAGGCTTTATTTTTATTTGTCATTTTTTATTATTTATCATGCCACAGCAAAGAACGTCTTCTTTACATTGCCTACACTTTTCTGTATGGATTACACAAGCACATGAAAAATAAGATTTTTCTTTGCTGTGGGGCAAGGGGTGCAGCTTACACAGAGCTCCCATTTCCTTGGGACCTGTTGTTCTCACACCTTACACCTGGGGGTGAGTTCATGCTTCAGAGGAAACAAGAGGGGAGATTACAATCAAAGGGCAGGGAAGCAAAACCTGTGTTGAAAAGTTGTAGCAAGGAGCCCAAGATGGAGCTTGCAAAAGGAAATGTTTTGAGAAGGATTGTGATAGCAGTTTACCACTCCCTCTGGATGGGCTTGGTAGGGCCGGAATTGAAACACAGCCCCAACATAAACTCTCTGTACTGCATGGAGCAAACCAGGGGAGCTCTCAGCACCCCAGTTTCCCTGCCTGGCTGCACTGCATGAGCACAAGGTCAAGCACCTCAGTGACAACTTCTGCTACTCTTTATGAGCACTCTATGTCCAAAACCTGAAAAGGAACATTGCTGGGACTGCACTGCTTCAAAATGCTGTGCAAACATCTGCTGACTGTGAAGAAGGTGAGACTCGGTATCACCACTTTACTGATGGGAAAGTAAGACAGAACATCCATGGAAGTAAACAGACAGTTAAATCCTAAAGGTGAGAGGATCCTCACATTTGCCGACCATTCTGTACATTTCACAAAGCCTTTTGTATCCAGAGATAGCACTGTCCTGGATGTGTGGTTCAGGTCCCTCCACCGCTTACCTGAGCTTGTCTGCTACAAAAATGACGCGGCGCTCCAGGAGGAGAGAGGCGAAGATGCGGATGATCTGCCGCACGCTGAGGCACTTGAAAAGGCATTCAAAGTCCACGTGTTCCAGGCGGGAGTCCATGGGCCTCCGCAGCTCGATGACCTGGGCACAGCCAACAAACAGCAGTCAGCATGGCTGGGCAAGGCTGGCAGTGCCAGAGTGCCTGGAACCCCAGCCCAGCTCTCCAGCACTGCCCCGTGCTTGCCTGGTGAGGGGACACAGACTGAACCCCAGCCCTGTGTGCAAAGCTGAGGCTGCAGGCACAGCACTCCAGAAAAATGGAGTATTGCACAATTCTTCCTGGAATACAGCTGTGTGCGCTGTCTGCTGTCATTTTCAAGGGAAGCATAATCCTCCCTTCCAAACATTCTGTCAGAGATGTAAAGCTCAGCTGAGTCAAGAGTATGAAGCAAGTAACAGTCAAACATTGGAGCTGGAAGCTTACAGGGTTAAAAGAGCCTTAAAAACAAGGCAAATTTGGTTGTAAGCTTGGCTAACAGTTTATCATCTAGTATTATCATCTAGATAGGAGCCTGGGACTCAACTAAAAGGCCAGGAAGACTTTAAACCCAATTTACTTCATTTCCACTCTCCTGTGATGTGAAATTCACTAGATAATGTTTAAAATCTTTCTCTTTTCATATAAAGATTCGTACATATATATATATATATATATACTTAACTGGGGAGTCAGGACAAGGTCTTAGATGGTGAGTTGTGACATCCCTTTATAGTCTACTTTTCATACTTCATCCATGACCTCAGGCCCTCTCCTTCCTTTTCTCAAATGCCTTTTCCTTGATTCCTTTATTATCTCTTCCTTTTACTCTGCAATTGACATGTTCAGATGTGGAACTTGAAGGCAGAGGACAGAAAAAAGAAGAGGGAAAAATAACGTGAAGAAGAGAGTAACAGAAGGAGAAAAATATGAAGCACAAGACAGCAAATGATGGACTGTTGAGGAATTTGAGGAAACAGAAGGGAAAGGGAAAAAGCTGGACAACTTGAAGCTGTGTTGAAATCTCTGAATAGATATTAACAGGCACACATGTATATACATCTTCTTCTTTCCATATGTCCAAAAATCACCGTCACTTTATTGCTTTAGACCACTCTTATGTTTTCACGCACAGGACACCACATTTCACAAGCAGACTGGATCAGGTTTAAACTGGAGTAGCCCTTACAAAATTCCTCACACTTTTTAAAGGATATGCTCAAGATCACAGGATACTGTAAATACATATCAGATGAGTTGTGATATCGTTTGTGATCAGTAACACACAACTGTAAAACGAAAGCCACTCTGAGAACAGTATCTGTGCACAGATTTGATTATTTTAAGCCTGAAATACAGGAACATTATAATGAATGGACACTCATCACTCAGCTGTTGCCCCAAACAGCAGTAAGAAACAAATTGCAGAGTTAGAGTACACCAGGAATGCCTTCCCAGAAATGCCGCCTGTCTAACTTTGCATCACAATCAGCAAAGGTGCCCACTCCCATTCCTTAGCACTGGGATTGCAAGCTCAAATCAAGTGTATGTGCCAAATCATGAGGAGCTGATTCCACTGCAAATCTTCCATCACGAAAATCTTGCTGCAGGGTAGGATGCAATGCAAGTTACGGCAGCTTTTACAAATACCAGGAATGTTTTCTGCTGCCTGGCAAAGCCTGCTGCCTCAGTCTGCTCATCACAAAGAAATATACTGTCTGCTTCCCAATTAATCATCATCTTTGTTTAGGCAAGAGGAGCCACAATGGAAGGACAAGATTCTGTTCCTAATTAAGCCAGTGCATTCCATTTAAATAACGAGTTTGTACTAGCACAACAGAGAGCAAAGCTCAGCCAGAAGAGAGTTGTTTGTTTGTTGGAATTATCTCAATGTTTTTCTCTGGGAGAGTTCAGAAGCTTGAGCAGAGGATAGAGAAGTTGCAGATCCCTGGTTCCCAGATACATTCACACAGAAAAAGCATTGTCAGGTCTTTCCCCTGTTGTGCCAATCACCCTTTCAGACACTGACTCTCCAGAAGAAAATGGTGGTGACTTTAAAACACCTTGCAAGTCGCTTACACAAGGAACCTTTTACATTTCATACCCGCTTATGCCATACATTACAGGCCCCCTCCGTTGAAGTCAGTGGGGTTACACTTAGACAAAATATGGTTCAATGCAAAAATAACAAAAGCACGGTAAAACTAACCCTAAAGAGTGTAAAACAACCCTAAAGAGGAGGGTGTTTTTCCTGCTTTCACTAACTGGGGCAAATTCTATTTCTGTCTTCGGTTCTGTATCCTCTGCATATGCTTGCCCATCTGAGTGGAGCTATATCCTTAGACAGGGGCATGCAGAGAGCAGAATTTGATTTGGTGAATGCCCAAGTTGCAAAAGCCTTTTAATCAATACTGCATGTTGTCTAATGCTAGGCTTCCGGACACTTGAGTCAGGAATAAAAAGAAATGACATCTTTTATATGTGTGCACACACACACAAAAATTTTATATGACATGCTTTTCTTTGAGGGCCGGTTAAAAGGTATTTATTGCCAAAGAGAGCCATTTAAATGTTGCTGGTCACTCCTACCAAGGCCGGGACCAGCAGTAAAAAGGTTTGAAATAACAAGCAGCTGCTGAACTGCTCAGGTACAAACAGCATGGGAAACTCACACTTGCCTGTTATCTCTGTGATAAAGGCCAACAACGCTGCAGTCTCTGAACTGCACTAGGCCAGGCACACTGGGACATTTGTGTTGTGTGGCTTTCTTATACACAACTTGTTAATAAATGTAAAATAATAAATACATAACCATAAATTGGCTTATAATCATCAATGGGAGCTATCATTAGCATATCTGCAGTGGTGAAGATCCTGCATTGCTCATTGGGAGGGTGTGCCACCCCGCATCCCTGCAGGATCTGTTTCTCTTCTGTTTTTCTTTTGCTCTTTTGATACTGGAGTGGTAAAGGGGAAGGCTTTGACTTCTAATGTTTGCAGTTGCTTTTTACCTCATTTCCAGCTCCAGGCAGGAAGGTTTTGACTTTGATTGTCTTTCCAGGTGCAGGAAAAGGAGATTCCATCAGACTTCTCATAAATGGATAAACCAGGGCGGCAGATATTCCCCTTCTCCTTTCAACCTCATCCAGGATCTGGTCAATGAGTAAGACATAAGTGAGAAAGAGACAGAACATGTCAGCATCACACACACTTTTGAAGCATCCTTTGACCCACATGTGCTTAAATACATGGTGGATCTAAATTAACTTCTCCTCTGCCGTGTATTTCTTGTCAATTCTTGTCAAATGCACAGGATTGGATCATACTCTAAAAATGATCCATTTTCCGGTTACAAAATGAAGCCTGTTTGTGAATGCCAGAGGCAAGGAAGAATTAATAAATCTGGAAAAGAGAAAGAAGACTCAGCATGAGTAAAGGGATCTATATGTTGGGATTTTGCCTGAACAGGGTGAGCTGAAGGAGACAAAGATGAAGACAAATCCCATGATCACAGGTCAAGTCAGCATCACCTTTCAGGTAGTACATCTTGAAATTTGTATCAAGGAAAAACCTTCTTCTGCAGTGAGCATTTCTTCCATTTCAACTGAGAAGGCAGGAAAAAGCCAGAGCAGCAACGAAAGCAATGCTGCCACACTGTGATACCAGGACAGAGCTCCTGAGAGGGTCCCAGCAGTGGCTGTCAGGTCACAGTCTGTGCTGAGCTGGACACCACGAGCGGCTCCTGAAGCGTGCCCAGCTGTTCACACTGGTGCCTGCATTAAGGCCATTTTCACGATGCAGAGCAGGCAATCTAGTCTTGAAATAAGCAGATGGAACTCCTTACAGATAGAGAAGACTGTTATTTTCTCTCTTTGGTCACATGGGGCAGCATAAATTAGATCACAGCTAAGTTTTCCCACATTAGACAGAGCATATAGATGATAAACCTAAAGAAGACAGAAAGCAAGGTTCAAAGCAGTTAGTGGCTTGACCTGCAGTGGTGATCTTTTAACCACCACTCCAGAGCAAAAGGCCATACAAGAGTTAGTGGGTCTGAGCCAGGCATTTTCTCTTGTTTCTCTTGGAAATGATTTTCAACAAAGCAGAACATTCAAAGACACTTGAGCAGAAGCTGGTGACCTGTAACGATAGCTGGTGACACCAAATGCCAGCAGAGGCATTCACTGGTGCAGAGCTTCCCCTCCCTCCCTGTGACACAGTGAAGGCCTCACTAAAGCAAAGCTGCCCCTGTGGACATAACTTGCATTCCAGTCCCTGGAAGTGGCAGATAACCGTAAATGAGGACATGAATTTCGCTCTCATAATCTGCAGCACAAACCATCCTCACCAAACAAAACCAGCTGCCCAAGTGGGAAGCAGCAGTGAAGCAGGGCTGTGCCCCAGGTCCCTTGGTGCTCCTGCACTCTGCCAGCACACAGTTGTGTTCCTGCAGCCACTGCTTGATGCTTTATGTTGCTGGAGTTGGGGTCATGCGTGTGTCATGTGCCTGCCCCAAGGACCTTCACAATGCAAATAAAAGGAGCATTTAAACCAAATAAAAGTTGAACAGAGATCCCGAGAGATAAAATGGTCAGAAACATCTGTTGAAACCATGATCAAATGAACTGGCTGGAAGTTAAGATATCTGTGGTTCTTCAAGTTTGTCTCAGCAATAGGTATTACAACAGTGAGTGAGAATAAAAGGCTTTGTGGAAGACAAAATTAATGCAAGTTATGAGAAATAGGATGATAAACATTTTAAAACAGAAGAATCTTTTTGCTTTTGTGATAAATAATGTCTAAGATTTAATACCTCATGGTCTTTCATTGCTCACAGTGTAAGGCAAAGACAGCTATTCATTGTATTAACTAATTCAGCAAAGTGCACCATCATTATTTTTTACCCTCTTTCACTGAATTTATCAAGGACCACCCAGCTTCCTCTTCCTAAGCTGGAAAAAGAGAGTCTCACACTTTTCAAGAACTTCTGTCTCCATCCACACCTCATCTGTCTCCAAAACCAGCAGGGATGCTAAGGCTCCAGCGCTTCCTCCTTCATTTAACAAGTGTTCCCTTTCCGAATGCAGTGCTGGGAGCGTGTGCTGTGGAGCTGTGCTAAATCCAGCCCCATGTGCTGCCATCAGGAGGTGCCAGCACTGCTGCACCCAGACTCCAGTGTGGATGGGCTCCTCCTGTGGCCCAGCCCCTCCACGAGCCCAGGAGCTGAAAAGCTGCACAGAAGTGTTACAGCTCCAGGCAGGGCCCAGCAGGGAACTGAGCAGGAGCTTTCCTTCCTACACACACCAAGAACTCCAGGCCTGTGTGGCCAGGGCCTGGCTGCCACAGAGTCTGGGAATAGGCCCTGCTGCAGCCAGGGGAGTTACACTCACCCATCAGCCTTGGGCTCACTTTGGCTGGATGATCACACACTTTCTCCCAGGTTACAGACTGAACTGTGAAAGCAGATTATTTGCAATTTTGGTGCAATGACCTTCCTTGTCTGACCTTATATCTCAGCTGCAGTGACACTTGGTTTTAAGGAAGATATTTTTTTTTTTTTCCTTCTTCCAAGTCTTCCTTTGAAAAGCAGTGCACTGTCAAAATTAGATGAAAACATAACTGCAAAGAGCCTCAGGAGATCTGTCCATATCACGAGTCTGGTGAGCTGGGTGATCCTCCCAGAACAATGCTTTCCATTTCACTCACAGATATCTGTGTTTAGATACATATTCTAAAAGGCACTGATATAAACCCTTGATTTCAGAACTTTATGAAAGACAGCAGAAGCAGAATTGCAATTAACTATTGCAACCCAACTGTTGTTCTTCACATGAGGCTTGTGTTAAAGAAAGTTTTATCTAGGAAAGCTTGAAACCTGCTTTAAAGATAATATTCTGTATGAATATTAGATCATATGAACAGTATAAGTGCTATCATTTTTATTAACATCAATGACTTACATATTCTTTTCAACTTTATTCCTATGAAAATTAACAAGTAAAATCTGTGAAAGTTGTGTGAGATTTCCCGTATCTGAAGTGAAAACCTCTGGCAAATTAAAACATTATCAGTTAAAACTGGGCCAATTAAAAGATCATCTGTGCTTTATCCTCGACTCCTAGGATGAAAAAAAAAAAAAGTTGCTAGTGCTAAGTGCATAGAATTCACATATCAAGTAATCTTTTTCCTTAACCTCCTCATTCCACAGGGTATTGGAGTAAAAGTGGTACTGGCCCATCATCCAAACTATGGATGCCAAGAATTACAGCTCAGCACAGAAGGGCTGCAGAAAACAATGGAAAAAACTTCAGTCAGCCAGATCATACAGACACCCAGATGTTTTCTGAATCAATTTCTGCCTCAGTCACAGAAGTAATAAGACATTCTCTGATGAACCAAATAATAGGGATGGAATATCCAAAACAGCAACTGTAAAACAGTTATCTCCCATCAAAGGAAGGAATTCTTCCAGTCTGGTTCATCACTGTGGATGCATCTCAGTAAACAATCTAATTAAAAAGCAATATTAAAGAACATCTCCTTACCTTGGAAAATAAGTCAAAGCACCCCAGGCGGCTGATGACACAGTAGACTTCAGGTAGGCGTGGGCCTTTTCCATTCGGCTGATAACAGCAAAGAGGAGATGGGAATTACACATTAATGTGGAGCCATGAGGAAATACACTTCTCTCCCTGACCACACAGTTGCCATCAGGTGACATCTCTCACTATCTGCTTCTCCAACACATAGCTGCGCTTGGAAAAGCATCATATGTCTTCCATAAGGCAGGAAACCGAAAAGCACAAATAGAGCTTATCCTGTGAGGAAATCACAGCGTGTTGGAGCTGTATCGCAGCATCGCTCCAGCTTGCAGCCGTAAAAGCACAGTGAAGCAGGGCTGTAGCTCATGCCTCTGCTATCTCTGTGCCCTGCTGCTGCTGCAGCCCGAGGAGTGGGGCCACCCTGGGGCCGTGTGCTGCAGCAGGAGAACAGCAGTGCTAAGGGAGGCGATGGTGGCTTTGGGTCCCCACTCTGCACTCCACGGTGTTCAAAGAGAGCTCAACCTACAGAAGGCGAGCTCACAGCCCAAACAAAGGCAGGCTGCATGAGTAAATCACTAACTTCCTCAGACCAGCTCGTAATAAACATGGAACTCACATCACTTAAACAGTGGCAATGAAACAATGACACACATCCCTCTTACCCCTCCCCAAAAGAAACTGTAAAGACCATCCTCTATAACCATCCTACGTAAGATAAGTCCTGGAGAAGCAAATGGTGCTTCCCCAGCATACTGGACTCTGCTACCCTGCCTATTCCACTTCTTTTTGTCTCTTCTTTAGACTCTACCGGTACAGTGATCAACTGCTTTGTGGAGTGTTTGACATTCACATGCCACAGAGATGACAATCAAGAGAAACTGAGGGGAAGCTGTGCTTTTTAAACCTGAATATTGCACTCTAGACTTGGACAGTCAGCAGGTGCCTGCCTGTTATAATAAAGACCACCAAAAAAAAAATACCAAAGCTAAGTGAATACAGATGAGTCTATTTCTGGATCCAAACCTGCTCACTACACGTCACATCTCTGAAAAAGCAGAGCCCTTTTTTGTCCATATTAGGTATAAAATCCTTTCTAAAGGCACTGAGTGATTATATCAAGCATGTGGGATTTTGGTTAAAATCATTGTGTCAAATCTGCAGGAATGCCGAAGCCATGCCAGGAGCCTTGGACAGCTCCCAGCCAAGAGCTGTCTCACTGAGTGCCAGTAAAAACATCACATTCCTGGGTCATCTATAAGACCAGAAACAATAACTGCTTAGCACTTGCTCCAAGTTTCTCCTTTATGAAATATCATTGCTTTCAAATGTCTTAAAGGCTACACGTCTGTGGGAGCTGGGATTCTTCCCTCCCTGCACTCACTGTGTAGGACATCCTTCTCTGTTATTTCAGAGACCTCTTCCTGCAAACAGCACAGCCTCACAGATGCACACACATCGTCTGTAAGAGCAGCAAGCAAGAGCCTCAGGCAGAGCCATTCTGAGAGGCAGAACTTCTCAAATTTGTAACACTGGCAACCCTTCATATAACCTCCGCTCTCAGCCACCAGTTTACACCTCACAGATTGATCTAAAACACCCTTTGTGCTTCAGTTTGCTTCTTTCCCAGGAAAGAACATCGTATGGGACACGACACTGCTGCCTGGATTCACCTCTCTTCACTGGGGGAGACTTGGGCCCTGGGTACCAGTGTAACCTCCTCTCTTCCCAAAAGGGAGCTCTCTCAAGTTGCAGGGTGTGCTCTACACAGTCTTGGAGACCTGTCCTCCATCCAAGGCTCACTCTTGCACACAAGGAATAGGTCCAGCTCAGGAAAGTGAAATGCTAAAGTAGCCCAGCTTAGAGGCACCAGAGCGACTTCATGCACTGCACTGCTCCTGAAAGAAGAGAGATGGAGGGGATGATGTTTTGGGTTTGGTTTGCTTTCAGTTTGTGTTCATGGAGCCTAGGATATTTTGAGCCTTAGTCCAGGATCACAAAATGAAAATGCTAATGAGTTTTGATGGTAACAAGACAGCTCCCCAAAATGATGAACATAAACTGACAAGAACTTGGCTGAGATGGAGAAGCTGAGATCTACATCTGGGCTGGTCCACGCATTGCTCGGGACAGTCTTTTTTATAGGGAGTTTAAGCTGAATTTCACTGACCAAAGCTGACTCCAAAATCTTTGGCAGGAGAAACGAGAAGCTTTTGCTCCAAAAACTAAGCCTGCCACTTTTCTCTTTCAAATCAAATGTGCTTGGAATCTAGGGGAGCCTTCAGAGATCTCCTCCCAGTCTGCCACAGCACTGAGCTGTGTGAAGGAAGTGGCCTTTGCAAAGCACACACACCTAGCCAGCATATCCAGAAACAGAGAAGCTCCTTAATGGTGCCAGGAATCAGAATAACTCAAACACAGGGAGGCTAAAATGAATAGTCAGTCACAAGGCAGTTTCTATGGAGGCTCTTGATTCCTTGTTAGGGCCAATCCAAATTCTGACCATGAGAAAATTGTGGGTGTTGTGAAGCCAAAAGCTCTTTTTAAAGACTTCTTGTTGTATGTCAACACGAACTTCGGGTGCCAGAGCACCCGGTGTGCACTGGGCTATCAAAGTGCTGGGGAAGGGCAGGATGGAAGAGGGCAAGGAGAAAAAAAGGTTTTCCTTTTTGCAGTTCCATAAACAGTCTGCATCCCACAAAAGTTGCTTTCACAGTGTAATGAATTTCCTTTTCCTGCCCCCAGCAAATGCAGGTTGTTAGGTTAGTCCCACCTAACAACTGCTTTCCACGTTTTAAATCACACACTCCACATTCAGGCATCTGCTCCTCCATGGACTCCTGGGCTGGTTTGTTTTAGCCTAGAAAAGTGGTGGAGGATCAAATCTGATGTGAGAAGGAAAAGAGGGGTAGGATGAAACAGCCGCTGCAAGGGTGCCCAAATCATCTCCGCTGCTGACACGTGCACTCACTAGAAAAGCTGCTGCAGGATTGCCTTGGAGGTATCAAGATGTAACTGGAAAACTTCATGCTATCTATGGAAATGCAGCTTGTCTGCTGTGGGACAATAGGTTACATTCCATTCTAATCCTGTTCCAAAGTGAAACAAAACAATATAAATAAATTTAAAGGGGATACTGTACAGGATTTGTAGAACAAACAAAACATAATTGTCACTGTATCCCTTGAGGTAGTTTTGGCACACAAACCCCAAAAAAGGTCAGGAAGAATCTGAGATCTGAAGGCAGAAAAGTGGAACAGTTTGTTCACATCACAGCACGCTGAAGGAGAGCAAGGCTGACAAAACACAATTGTTTCCTAAATGCAGGAATCTGCACATCAGACCCTGCAGAAGAACAGCCAGCCATCCTCACAGGATCAGGCTGCCTGGCCATGGAGCTTTTGCCAAGGAGGCTGCCAAATGCACCAGAAGGTGTGAGACACCTCTTGCTGGGAATTACGAGAGCATCCCTCACCAGGACAGCTGGGGAACATTTTCTAAGGAATTAACCTCACAGCAGTTGGCTTGGCTTGAAGTGGAGCAGTTTATAAGAATGTTGGGGGTTTTTCATGGTTCTATATTACAGCGTGGCCTCGCCTTTCTCTTACATAATGTCTGCTGAAAACTGCATGTAGTTCCCAAATTACGGTTATTGCATTTGACAGAACTTGCAGGTCAGGAATGGGACTAATGGAAGGAGATGCTGTGCCCTCCTGGACATCAGAGCCACCCTGGCATAAGTTTCCAAAACTTGTTCAGGAAATTGGACCCCCAAACACAAAAATCTACTGCTGGTGTATGAAGAAAGTCTGCGGGATTTACTTGCTCCTTGCTGCCAGCACAAAATCTGTATTTTCTGTGAGGAGATATAACACACCGAGGTACACACCAGTGAGGCTGTCCCACCACGCACCAATGTTCGCAGGGGACATGAAATTGTTACACTTCGTGAGCACTGCCAAACCTTATGGAAAAGGCACTGCAGGCAACCCCCTAGATTCCACCATTTCTCCCAGCAGGACAGAAGGAGGCTGCAGCACCCAAATAAGAGTAGATCGCTGCTACTTTTGCCTTTCCCACAGGTAGAGGAAATGTTGAGATGTTTCCCTGCAGCTTGCAAAATCCTCTCTCTTTCCAAGCCCCGGTTTTGCTCTCAGAAGGCGTGGCAGGATTTGTCCCAGAAAGGGCAAAGCTGTTGAAGTGCACTGGAATCACTCCCTCCTTTCCTTGGCTGGGCAGGCTGTACCAGTGAGATGAGACATCAGCTTCTCTATGCCAGGGCTTGGAATCCACATTAAGCAACCTGAATTAAGTGATCACCCAAGGTGGCAGCAGCAGATCTGCTTTATAACTGCCTTTGTAGTTATTACATAGATTTAGCAAGACAGTACTTATTTTCCTTTTTAAATTTTTTTTTAGTTTTTTTTCCTATTTGATTGATTTTTGTCTTAGCCAATGCAGGATAAAAACCTCAATGCTGTCTCAAAACACCTTTATATAAAAGTGTGCGCTATTGATTTAATTCTGTTCCTGGTATTTCCTAATGTGCACACCCATCTTTTGCACAGCTGAAAGTCAGTGTTCTGTTTTTATGTTGGCCTTAATTTCACTGAGCTTTAAGTGAGTAAAAAAAGCCAATGTTAATGTTTCATTGACAAAGTGATTCAACATACCAGTGTATAAATGTCTTTTATTGTCACTGGTTATTTCAGTCTCAGCGTTCTCCAGGACCAGGACCAACCATTTGGCATTTCACAAATGCAAGCTCTGCGCATGATTACAAATATACTGACATTCTCAGAAAGATAAAAGGCTTAAACCACCTTTACCTAGTAGAGTGAAAACATTCTATAATTTAATTCTAGCCAACATTTTCTGAGGTTTTGTTATTTTTTTTTCCAAATATACCTTTTTATTCTTTTAAATGACAACTTATAAAGAAAAAATTTGAATTGTACTTCTGCCTTACATCTTGTTATGCTTATTTGCACCAGCAAGGATGACTTCTAGGTGCCTTCCTTGTTTATCCTTGAGTCACCCCCTGACCAGCCCTAGATTTACTGCAACACAAGCCTTCAGTGACATTTCCTGCCCACAGATAAACCTTGTTGTGGCCCACTCTGACACACTGTGTCATGGGAGTGAGCCTCTGTGATGCTACCTATGGCCAACACCGCCCCCAGAACTGATAAACAACTTTTCTGTTATGTTAGTTTAATGAAACATCTTCCAAATAGAGGAACCACACACAGCAATACCTCCCAGACAGAGCATCTGCTGTCTGCACGACAAGGGCCCCGCCACGGGCAGAGAGCAGGGCAAGAGCAGGGTCAGGCACAAGCGGCGGTGCAGGACAGAGGGGGCTCTGCTGGAAGAGACAGCAGAGGAGCTGCTCTTATGGAAGCTACTGAAGGCAGGTGTTCCCTGTCTGAAAAAATGGAAAATCGCCAAAAAGGGAAGGGAGGGGAAGGTGACAGTGTCCTCTACTCTTAGGTAGGTGGGGCCTATTTACAAACTGCTGCAGACATTCATTTGGCACAGAGAGCCAGCCAGACTCCTGCAGTATCCAATATCCATGTATTCATGAGAACAGGACAGGAGCCGTGGCTCCCCAGCCAGGCACTCACAAACAGCTCCAGACCTATCCCAGAGGAGATGAGCACGGGCCACCGCAGGAACAACCAGCTGCTTTCTGCTTTGCTGCCATCCCGTCAAGTGTGCAGGATGGACACCAAAGTCCCTGCTTGCACTGTGCTCCACCTCTCTTTACACCCTCTGCAAGCCTCTGTGCAGATTCCTCCCCCTGACATGCACACACTGCCGTGCTCTCAGTTTGTCAAGTGTCCAGGGATTCTTCAGGTGATGAGACAACACAGTGTGTAGGCTCCCCACCTCACCTGCTGACCACCCCTTGTCACAAGGACTGAAAAGGAGCCTGAGAAACCAGATTTCCCACTGCTGGCGCTCGCCTGTTGCATGGTTCTGAGCTGCAGACTGATTAGGCAGTGCTGGCAGAGTCCTCTGAGATGTAAGCAGCTGCCCAAGAGATAAATACAACTCACAAATGTTTAGAAATACCAGCTTTGCCTTTGTTTCCAGTGTTGCCGTATTTCTGATTGTTCTTGAAAGTATGTAACATAAAGAATTTATGAAGTAAGTGCTCACACAAGAAATTTTCCACATTCTTAGAAATTCACTACAAGCCTTGGGATCTATCAGATTGAAGCAGCCATTACTAATTCTCATTTCAATTGATCTCCTCACATTTCCAAATTTCAGAGTGAGAAAACCCTGTTTCCTTTAAAAACCATGAGAGGCACCCTCAGTTCAGACCACAGCTTTGAGATCCTGTTTAGAGAATTCTGCCCTTTGAGGTGAAGGTGATTGACTTACCAAGAGCCTCCTGCAGTACCCGAACCGCCGGCTGCCGTCCTCCCCAGTCAGCATGAAAGAGAAGGTCTCACTAGGAGAAAGTGAATTGCCCAGATCTTACATGAGAATTACAGCGTGGCCACAAGGTCGATCACTTAGGAAGGGACAGCTGTCTTATGAGAAGAGGTGGGTGCTGAATGTCAGTGACATGGCAGCCCTTTGTACTGCTGAAGGAGCACAAGAGTCGGATTTTGATGGCAGTATTCCAATGCTCCTTTGCCTTTAGTTAGATCCTGTCTTTGGACTGAGCTTTGTTCTTAAAGGGAGAACCTCAGATAATCTCTAAGATTAGAGAAATCATTTTCTAATCCCGAAACAGTACAGGTTTCCAAAATCCAGCTCGTTTTATGTCTCTGTCTAGGATAAAGACCATTTGTGATACAGCAGTAAAACAGTTTAAGGCTGTAATTACAGCACAGGTGGAGGAATGGGTCTGTGAATTTGGGCCTGGGCTTAGAAACATTCCTGACTGCTTTGCAAGTTTTAAATGGCATTAAATGACATTATATAAGACATTTCTTTGTGCTGAAATGCCAGGGTTTATGTAATTACAGCTGTCTCTGGGGAGACCTTATTGTGGCCTTTCAATACTTAAATGGGGCCTCTAAGAAAGATGGGAACAGGCTTTTTAATAGTCTAAAACTGGGTAGATTCAGACTTGACAAAAGGAAGAAATGTTTTACGAGGGTAGTAAAACACTGGGACAGGTTGTCCAGAGAGGTGGTAGACACCCTATGCCTGGAAGCATCCAAGATCAAGCTGGACAGGGCTCAGCAACCTGATCTACTTGAAGCTGTCCCTAGTCATGGCAGAAAGGTTGGACTACATGACCTTTAAAGGTCCCTCCAACCCAAACCATTCCATGATACCATCCCTTCTGCCCATCCTGTTACTTTACACCTTTGGATCAAAAAACTTTATACACATATATATTTTTGAGGTCACTTTTGAATGAGAAAAATGTAAGCCTGGCTCTCCTTTTCCTTGCCCTTCTTCTGCAGTCATTCATCTCCAATGGAAGGAAAAGAGGGCACCTCTGCTGGGATAGAGCACAGCTCCAAGAAAGTTCTCAGGCAGCAACATTTTGAGCCAAATGAAGGGGTGTCCTGCAATGTTAGACAAGCACTCTGAGGTGAGTGTCTAGGGCAGGGCCCTATCCTTTCTAAGATTTATTTTAAATACTTCCATTTAGGCTTTTGGAGTTTAGCACTCAGAGGAACATTCAAGCCTCTTCCCCTCAGCCACACAGGCCTGTGAGGCTGGCAGAATAGGGAAGAAAAGGAGCACAGAGCTTCAAAAGAAAGAAAAATTAAATACAGCTGCTTGATCACAAAGTGGCCAAGACTCAAACTGCCGCTTCCTTAATTGGGCATCGGGGAGGCTGTGGCTGCTCCAGCCGCACTCCAGCATCGCTCCAGCATCATTCCAGCATCACCCCATGGTGCAGGGGAGCTCTGGAGCACTCACCTGTTGTACTCAGAGACAGGGAGCCAGTCCTTGGCATCAGGGAAGCAGAACTGCGGGATAGCCTTGAGGCGCTCCTCCGCTTCCCGCATCTGCTTGGTTGGTCTTTCCAGCTGCCAGGAGAAAAACGAGGTTCAGTCGGTGCCTGGAGTGTCCCTTCCCTGCTCTGCTCAGGGGCAGGGTCACTGATGAGCTCTGAGAGCCATCAGATAGTTCTGATTGATCAGATTGTTGGCACAGTGAGGCGTGACTCCAGGACAGGCTAATAGGTGCTTACACAAAAGAAGTTGTTGCTACTGGAGTTTTACTTTTTAATTGCCCAAAACTCCCTTGTTGCACCATGGCCGCTTAGAACACAGCCCTAGCTCAAATACCTTTCTGCTGCCAGAGCTCAAGAGAAATGCCAGAGATCAGCAAAAGTCTTTCCACTGACTTCAGCAAGTTTTGGAAGAAATCCTAATATAGCCAAAACTAGTTGAAAGTGAAATATTTAGAACCTTAATTTAAACATAGTCTTTAAAGCATCCAGCATCAGGCCAAACTCTCCAGCTCTGGAAAAGATACATTTGAAAACAGGGAAAGCTTTCAGTTACCCTCTCTATGCCCTTTGCTTCGTAACAGATTGCTTTGGAACAGTTCTGAAAGCTCCATTTAAAAACTGGATTTCTATTCAGTTTTCCATTTATTCACTTTACTGATCTTAGAATGAACTGTACACAGGAATCTTTCTTTTACCTTGGGAAACTGGTATGTCACTTCTGGGAGGTAAGTGTTTTTAGACGGCTTCTTTTTCAGAGACACTACCACAAAATACTCAAATAACTCCCGCTCCTGCCACTCAATCAGCTCCAGTTCCAGGGTTCGATAACTTGGAGCCCTCTTCAGCATTGACTGGATGTGTACAAGGCGCTGTGTATGAGCTGGCATTAAAAAAAAAAAAAAAAAGGAATAAAAGAAAGAAACAGATCATTACCTGAGACTGTGTTTGTGTAAGCAACAGCCATTCACAAAGAACTTTCAATCTGCCAGAGTATTATCCCAAGCATGTTCTCCTTTCAAAAGCAAAACCTTCTAGTTAGCAAACCTTCTGTAGTCTCCCTCACTAATTGCACTCATAAATCAAAACTCTCTCCAAGTACTGAAGCGATGCAACTCTCAGTTACTGAAATAATCTGCAGTTCATGATTGTTACCCTGCCAAAGGTCTGGCCTTCCTTCACACATAACACTGGATTAGAAGCCCTTATGTGGGTGTGCACAGGCACGGGGGCCTCGAGGGTGACATATCTCAGGCCTGGCTCAGCCTGGTGAAAAACAGTTCTGTGCCCTGTCCCTACTCAGCACAGCTTTTTGCTACAAACCATGGAAAGCAAGCCATGGAATAACCACCAGGGAAGGGGGACAGGGAGGAAAGGAAAGATGTGCCATTGCCTCCTGTGGGCTGCTTTGTTAGTGCCAATTCAACTGGGGGGCAGTCTTAGATTCATAGCCACTATCCAGACCTCAAAGATGTGATCCAGCGATTTGTTGCTCAATATCTATGGAGGACTGATCATTATTATCATTACCAGTTCTGGCAGACCAAAGAAACAAAACCAGCTCAGTCAAAGCAGCTCCCTGCACGCTCTTCCCCAGCTCCTCGCACCAGGATCCCTGGGCAATGGCAAAGGAACTGGCAGCAGCAGAGTTCCTCAATCCTTTAAGACTCTACTGCTCACTGCCACGGCCCACAGCTTCCAGAAGGCTGACTGGCCCTCGTGGCAGGGAAATAAAATGTCACAAGCACTAAGAGAAAGCCCTCGATGACCAGCCCTCATACATCAGGTTCAACGGAAAAATTAAAAATTATTTTGATGAAGCACTTGAGTCTTGGTGTGACTGCACAACTAGGGAAGTGAAATCCCCAGAAATAACCTGTCTGCTCCTGCCTTGAGACAGCCCCACACTGCAGCCACTGCTTCGTGTTTGCTCGAGGTGAAACCAAAGAGCCCACCCCACCAGCTGGGCCCCCAGTGAGCCCTGTCATGCTATACATGACAGCAGGGCCTTTGGCTCAGGATGCCCCAAGAGCCTAAACACAAAGTCACCCAGGAGCAGATGGTGAGGGAGACACCAGAATGAAGATCCTGTGCTCCACAACAATGGGGGGAGAAGCCTCCCAGTTTCCAGTGAGACCAGAACATCCTCCCAGGAACAAGAGAGGGGCCAGGCCCTGTCTATCTTCTTTCATGGCCTACGAGAACAAGAAACCCCTCTGTTTTCTGACACAAAGAGAAAGAGAAACAGAAGTGCCAGTGCTTTTGGGTTGGTACAAGTAGACAAAGGAGCAAGAAGTCATTTTCCTCACATCACTGTACAATGTTGAATGCAGCCTGTTTTGGGTGGTCTCACCACCACCTAGGGAAACAGATTTGTTCCAGATAAGATGATGTTTTCCAGAAAGTTTTGCTGCATGTACAGTAAGCAGGTGACATCTGCAGTAGATAGACACGGATGATTGCCCCATATAACAGCAACACATCCTTGTCCTTCTTTCCCCTCACCTACCAACAACATAATTGTTTTTTAGTAATGAAATCTGTTGCTGCTATCTCCACCTATTTTTATAGGTCTCTTTCTGTATCAGGACTCTTGAAAATGAGCGTCTAATTTACTGGCCTGTGTCAGGCAGTGTTTGTGCAGGTGCTGATGAAGGAATTTCTACAATTTGGAGCCTGTAGACTTATAAAAGAGTCTTAAGAACCCCTATGCTGGATCAGACCCAGATCCTCGCCTCCAACAGCACAGAGCAGTAAACGCTGAAAGAAGCATATGAATAAGAAAGGAGCATCTTTATCCAATCTCATCCCTCTAAGCCTGCACCCAGTAGTCAGTCTGGAATAGATCAGCATCTCTGAAGTGGCTGACAAAGCCAGACTATCAAAGGTCCTGTTCTTCATTATGTGACACAGTTGCCAAATCCTTGTTAGATCTCCACAGCTCATTTTGTCCTTGCTTTCCACATTCATGCTCCCGTGTTGGAATTTTGTGAGCTCTGCAGTACTGGAGTTAGCAAAGTTCAGGAAGGAAATGCAGACCATGGAAAGGAACAATGCGCAGTGGCAGCAGAACATACATTGACAAAGTCTGTGATAGGCTCTGAGTGGAAGTCATTGAAGGCAGATCCCTTACCTTTAAATCTGTCATCTGAGTCACTCTCACTCTCGCTGTTCTCATCTGCAGAGGACAGAGAGGGATCAGTTAATGCAAAACCAGAGCAAACAAACCCAGTTCACTGCGCTGCAACTGGGAAAAATCCAATCTCACATCCCTGAGCCTTGTGATCCACACATGCACTTCTCCTCAGTCTTAAAATATTTTGAAATAAACAGTTTGAATGACTCCTTAGATTGTGTTTTCCTTGGATTCAGTTTCAGTATTGCTTGAGAGTAAGAACTTCATTTTGATGAAAGGGCAAAATTCGTTCTCCATTAGAGCAACTGTTTGTACTGAAGCCCCATCTATGCTGAGCTGCAAAAGTGCCATTTGGAAAATGGATCTTAACCCTTTCACTTCTGCTTTCAGGTTTTAATTTTCCATTTTTTTCATTTTTTTCTTAGAGTTATGCAGCACTTGAGAAGTCCAAGTGAGCCTTATGAGCTTTGTCTGCCTGGGCAACATTCGCAATCACCAGAACTCACCAAACAGAGTTTGAGTTAACAGGCAAAAGTAACCTTATGACAAGATGTGTTACTGAGGGTTTTTTGTATTAAAGTTCTATTGTACTCTTACTACAAACAGGGCCTGAATTTCCTTTTCGGCCCCAGTTTCTCCAGAAGCAGTCTGAAGCACAGTGCGAGTTACACAGTGTGAGTGCCAGGAAAAAGCATGCAACAATTCCAGGGTCAAAACTGTGAATTTTGGACAAAAGTTACAGATGCAAATGACTCAAAAGTGGGCTAAAGAAGAAGCTGAGTAAGCCTTGCTGACCCTGACATAAATAGGATAGACAATACTGAGAATCTTGTTCATTTTTAGCTCATCTCCATTTTCTCCTCTTGCAGAGAGAAAATTATCATTGTTCATAGGAGAAAGTTCTAAACAAAGTAGAGCCCAGGGTAGATGTGGAGGAAAGAAGGGAATGGGTTAATCCTGCAACATCCAAATGGATTCACTGAACCATGATGCTTGTACCATACCTCGTAGGGATGCTGTCTCAATATTGGACATAGAAAGTTTCTTCAGTCGTTTTTTTCCTCTTTTTGCACTGTAGATGGAATTGATTCTTTGGACAAGCTGCAAAATAAGAAAATGAGGAATCAGTAAGACTAAACATTCTTCTACCAGGATACTTTTAATTAATCAATCCAAACAAAACATGGATGATAGACCAGCTAAAATCCCCAAAATTGTTTCTGTTCCAAAGTACATTTTTTATTTCTTTTTTTTTTTTAATCCCATTTGTTTCAATAACTTACTTTGACTCTCACTTCTTTACCTATGGATATATTTTAAAAAACAATTAAATAACTCAGAAGCCTAAATCCCAGTTTCAAAAACCTTGTAGACACTTGCAATGAAAGCAAGGAGCCTGAGGATTCAAAGGCAGCTGTTATCCTCTACCACCTCATTCCTCTATGCTGTTGTTTCTCTCTTCACTTCCATTTTCTAAATAATAACAATCCGTTAGCCACATCCAACTTTGCCGAACTGTCATGGACCTGAAGATCACATTCTTATTTTGAATGCAAGAGTAAGGTGGGTTAGCACCTCTCTGAACTGAGCTTTTAGCCTGTTCAACTAAGCACAAGAGATGGCTCTGACTTCTTGAAGCTTTTTCAGGCACAGAGTGACCCTGCTGCTTTGAAGCAATGTCATGTCAGGTGAAGATCTGGCCCATGGATGGATTTAAATCCAATCTGTGGATTTAACCACCACTAGCCAGAATTTAAAGACCTGGTAATCATCTTTGTGACTTCCCTCAAGAGGCCTAATGTGGATAATTAACTGTCTGCCCCAAAAATATCTGAGAAGATGGAAAGTATTAATGAGATAGCTTGTGTTTAGTGTCTTCAGCAAGAGGCTGGGATTACTAAGAATTCATCATTAAACAGAATATTATAACTTCTGGAGAGTCATAAATACATAGCAATTAATCTTCATGATGTTTTATGAGTCAGGAATAGTATCTTTCATTCCGCAGCAGATATATTCATAGAATTATAACACATTTTGTAAAAGCTGTTTCACTTCAGCTTGCAGAAAGAAGTAAAATAAGTGAAAGGAAGCAATTTGCCACAGACACAGTAGAGGGGCAGTAACAGAGCACAGGCTGGTACAAAACCTTTTTAGTTTTTCCCCTCTAATAACTATCTCAATTAAAAAAAAACCTGATATTCTCCAGGAATATGTGATCCTGAAAGCTAAAGCAGTAAGGAAATAGAAATTATCATGATTTGCAATAGAATTGTGAACATTCATATGCTGAAATCATAATTTCACATAAGGAGAATATCTATCTCTTCAATTAAAAAAAATGTGGCTACAAAACTAACAGCCAAACTTTACCAAGTTTTACTCAAAATCAAGTAGTAAGCTACTCTTTAAGTAACTCTATAACTTCCTCCAGAGATGTATGCCCATTTGTGCATTATAACAACATATTCCAAGAAAGTAAAAATATAGTAAATATTAAGGACGCAGGATTAATTCCCCCCTTAAACAGAATTTCCAACTAACTCACAGAAACATAAAAATGTCCCTCTACTCACAGTATTTATAGCCATGTACTTTAAAATATGCTGTCTAATAAGAACAGGAAAGGGTTGAATACACAGTAAAAATCAACTTTGTTCACAAGCCAAAATGAAGCATACTGGCAGTTCTCCCCCTCTCTGTTGCTATTGTACTGTTGGGTTTTTCAGTTGTTGTCTTGTGGCTTGGGGTTTTTTTCACATTCCATTTTGAATCAAAAAACTCCTTGAAAAATGAAAAATTAAGTTTTACTTCACATGCATCAAGAGAGCATGGTTATCAGGATGGGGTAGGTTGTGAGTAAATGAGGGGAAACTTACTAGGCCAATTAGTTATTTTCCTGGAAACAAATGAGGGGGAATTAAACCACTTCAGATGCTGCTGCTTGTTATAAATAATGATTGCTTGGCCACCACCCATTCAAAATCTTAAAGTTCGACACACACAACAATGCTCTGGTCCACAGAGGGTGGAAAACAGAACTGCCTTAAAATCAATTCTGCACAAAGATGGCCGTCAGATGTTTGCTCCTCTTGGATAACTTGGAAGTTATCACTTCCAGGGAAGGGATTTTCACAGTATGGCATGTAAAAAAAGGAGTATGGCTTGGCTCCTGAGAGTTAACTGCTTCTCTTTCAATCTAAGTGTTCCTTTTGGATACAAAAAGAGCTTTCAGTGATGGCTAAAGGCTGGAAATGGATGAGTTCTCACAGACAGGTGACCTCTCCTCAGCACAAGCCCGATGACAGCACCAGTACCTTTGGGATCCTCCTGGCGCGCCGTGTGGACAGCAGCTCGCTCGCAGTGCTCAGGCTGTCCTCGTTGAGGCTGGAGGGGGACGAGGGGATGCCCAGCTGGGCCAGCAGCAGCATGTCATCGTGGCTGTGCCGCTTGGGCAGCCGCGGCAGGCGGTGGCTCTTCCTCTCGGACCAGTTCCCGACGCGCAGGGAGTGGCTGCTGGGCTTCGAGGGCAGCTGCAGGGACAAGAACAGCTTGAGCTCTTCCCCTCTCAGCAACACGTGGGGCAGAGGCAGCTCTCCGGGGCAGAGCGGTGGCTGCACAAGGGCTTCACGCCAGGTGAGCCACTGCTCTGTGTCAAGAGAGGACCTGAGGTCAAGGTCAGGGCACAGGAGTCAACCTCAAAGGCTTTAAAGTTCAAAGGAAACAACAGCACTTCTGACTCTGCTGCATTTCCATGCACTCACATCGCACCACCTCTATGAGCCCTAAAATCTCACTCGAAGGCTTGGCTGACAGCAGAGCACTGGTCCATGTCTTTTGCAGGAGTGAAAATGAAGAGCAATTACACAATTCAGTGTAATATTAATTCAGTGCAATAGCAATAACTAAAATAGCAAATTCATGCTATTTTATCCAAGCAAAAATTAAATAGAAAAATCAAGCTTGTTCAGGTTTCCTGGTGTTAGGTTTTAAGACCTGCCAATGTACAGAGGTGCAGTTACAACCTTTTTCCGCATTCCCAAAAATTCCCTTTAAAACACAAAACTGTTATCATTACAGCGCAAAGGGAAAATCTCACTGAAGGATTAAGCACCAAGTAACATCTGTCTTTAAAAAACTGAGGCTCTTCTGGAGCAGTCCTTGGATCAGCTCTGCCCAGCTCCAGGCCCCTGCCTTCTCCTCCCAAACAGAAACGCTGTAAAGAAGCTTAACTAGCATGTCCAGGGAAAAGGACCATTATGCCAAACATCTGTCAATTGGCATTTTTTTAATATTCTGTCAGCAGTATTACAAACTACAAACCTGAAGTAATAAATGTCCCATTTATTGGCTGACTGATTGCAGTGCCATACTGCCTGGGATTAAGCACAGGTGTTTCTGTGGAGAAGGGCTGCATCACAAGTACAATGTCATCATAAAACATTCCTTTTGTATCTGACAACTTCAAAAACTGAAAATAATCAATGGGAAGAGAAAAGACACTGGGATTCAAAATGCCCACAACACCAGTGTTTCTGAGGTCTCTGCTTGCCACAGGTTAGCACGCCAGGAAAACTGGCAGCAGCCCATATTTTATTGAAAGGAATTCTTTTTGGAGATGATTGTTGGAAGCTTGTTGACCTTCCAATCTTTTCCATCTTGTTTATCACCATCCATGACTGAGAAGTCATGTTGCTAACCCAGCTATGTTGCTATGATGGAAAAACTGGATGATAAATCATTGCCAAAGCTATCATTCTTCAGGAAATTCAGACTTTTCTATTTCTGGTCATTGGAGAATTACCCAGGCCCAAAGCTGACCCACTCTAAATGTCTCTTCACTTTAAATATCAGCACAATGACAGTGCAATTATGGCAGGACTGATTCCTGGCAGGGAACTCCTAACAGCATTTCAAAAAGAAGCTACCAGAATAAAGACAGCCCTGTTGCAAAGACACCAGAGAGTTCTTGTTTACTGAACAACTTTACAGAAGCCATCGAAATCTGTACATTCTTTGGTAACCCTGTGTTAAGCAGAGAACACTGTACCTGTATGGTTCCCAGCCTAATGCCACACCCTCAGGGATCCTCTGGATGCTACACAATTCCTGTTAACACACACACAGCTAGAAATAATTGTTATGCACCATGTCCCACTATGAGGTTATCCTCATGACTGCAGTTCCTGTTCCTCCTTACTCTGCCTGATTACTGCTTCCCACTTGTTCCTTTCCCAGCAGCTTTGCTGAAGTCACTCCTGCTTTACACCAAGGATGTGCTAGGAGCACACTAACAATCCTCGCGATGCTTCTTCTGTCTCTCAGACTGGCATGTTTGCATGCACACAAAGTAAGTGAAAGAAAATGCATTGAATTTTCTTTCTAGGTCTCTTTAGAAGACAAAATGTAAAGTGTTGTGACCTTTTGTTCAGCTGCAAATTTTCTGTTGTTTCAGTGCACAATGAAGATCCTTTAAACAGTGCTTTGAATCTCAAAATTAACTATATGATGCAATTTATATTGTTCCTTATGAACACAGTGATCCCATAAACAACAAAACAACTTGGCATTTCATGGTGTTCACAAAAAAATCAAGCTTGCTTTGGAAAATTTGAAAAAGAGTTCCTTGTTTTTTGTTTTATGCTGTAAACAATTTATAGAGCCCAGTTAACTGCAGATACTCAGGTTTTTCTGACCATTTTATTATTCATGTATTCATTCAGGGGTTTTACCTGGCATTCTTATTTTACGCTATAACATGCCACACTACAAACTTCACATGAGCAAAGTCAGGCCAGGTCTTGGATAACAACACAAGGACAAAACCTGCAGTTGATTTCTCCCCTCCTGTCCCTGCCTGGCAGCAGAGGCAATCCCCTGAGAGGTGCAGCCATACAAGGAGTTAATTTAGGTCCAGATTCGACTCAAAAACAGGCAGAGGAAGGATTCTGCTCCAGACTGTCAGGCCAGGGGCAGCACAGAGAGCCACGGGCTCATGCAGCGCTGGGAGCGGAGCCACAGCTGCCAGGAGCATTCCCAGCACTGACTGAGGGATCTGCTCGCTGTGTTTGCAGCCAGCCCCTCTCACTCTGCTCTTCCTCCCGTGCCACAATGATCAGCAGACAGCTTTAAACAAGCTCCAAGCACAGCCAGCCCGCTGCCGTTACCTGGGGAGGTGCTGTGTATTTCCTGTTCTGCGGCGTCCACATCCTGTGCAGGGAATCCAGGGAGTTCTCAGACAGCTGATGGGATTTTCGCCCCGCGTGACGGCCTTTCAGCTCCACATCCTCGTACGGGTTTTCCTTGGGTGACTCGCCTTCACGTTTGGGTTTTCGGTTTTTTTTTTTTTAAGGAAAGAAAAACAGACAGGAATGTAAAATTAGAAAAAAAAAAAAAAATCCAAAAAATCATGTGAACCAAGTGAAAGGCTTTTAGAAAAGCTCCTCAACTTTCAGCATGACTCATCCCTCTCACTGCAGCTGGAAGTGTTTGGAGGAGAACTTGGCTATGAGGTCGACAAGTTTCTTTGGATTTTTTTTACTGTCCTTTCTTTTTTTTTTTTCCAACTAAAACACGAATATTTCACAAGATGTGCTTCTGAGCATCTGCAGCTGTGGAAAATTTATTGTTATATAAAAGCTAAGGCACTTAACTTCTTTAAAGTGTATCAGTAGATTTTATAAATCTGTAACAGCTACTCACGGGGTGAAATGAAGAGCAGTAAATAACTGTGCTCAATACACCACCCTTACACACAAGACAATTCTTATTTGATGCAACCTTCATTCTTCTCTTCTCCTGAGAGAAGACAAAGAAAGAATAAACACTCCAGCTCAGCAGTGCCAAGAGAGAAGACTGAAAATGCAAAAGGGTGAGGATTTCTGTCCCAACCACACTGCATCCTCAATGTGTTCTTTAAAACATATCCTGCCTTCAAAATAGCTATTAATTTCAAGTTATGTGAAATTCCCATCTCCCGGAAGGAAACTCATCCTGCTACTAATATACACAGGCTTGAACAGTTAATCACTAAATGTGACATAAATGAAAAATACAATAAAAAGCAGACTGCAGTCTTTGAATTTTTAGCGTCTGAAAACCAGAACCAAAATATGTAGTTCAGATTTAAGTGAGATCCAAAACTCACCATCTTCTCAAAACCCCTGAACTTTGCAGACCTCTCACTGAACAAAGTGGCATGAAGATGAATGAGTGCCATTGATAAAATTAACATTTTGTATGTGGGTTTTTTTTCAGACAGTTGATAATCAGCAACTGATTTAGAACTTCAGGTTTTTCAAACACAGGGTCCTTCCAGTTTTCCAACCATCTTAAACAGAAAATCATCCCCCCCAAAAAAAAGTGATCTACTCAATTTCAGGATTTGATTTTAGAGAAACATGCAGGAAATTCAAAGCTTTTAAACCAACTAGCTTTTGGTTCTATATCTAAAGACGACTTTAAAACCCATGGGTTTAGTACAATATATATATTGTAAAGCAAGCTAGTTAATATAAGACATTCAGCCTTCACTACATACTGTGTCAATTGAGAACTGAGGACAGAAAGCTGTAGCATGGTTATTTCCACTGTTACAGAAAATATTCCCTGCATGTAAGGAGATGGCAGCTGAGGCATAATGTGTTTTCAGTGAGAGCAAGGCCTGGGTTAACGCTCAGTCTGTGTCACCACCAGCTATGTTGTTCTAGGCAGAGTATTAAATTTCCTTATTGTACAAAAGAAAACAAAAGCAGTTTGTGCTTTCTACTTTATTGTTGAGCCTGGAAGTGTGAGACTGCTTGATTCTTCAATTACAGTCACAAGAGCTTTTGCTGAGCAAGCTCACCTATTCTCAATACAAATAAAAATACAGTTTTGCTTCGGTAGTGCATCATACTAAGATTTCTAGTCAAACATAAGCACAAGAGTGAAAGTTTTAGCTTTGTTCTAATTAGAAGCCTGAATCACTGCTGCTCTTGAAGAATGTTTGACTTGGCAGTCACAGTTATTATTTCATCCAGAGGGAATCTGATTCTAGAGGCTGTACTATCACTGTAGCCAAATCTACTGCCACACGGAAAGAGCACCTTCAGGTGCATGGGATACATGAAAAAAGACCCTTCCATGAATGCAATGAACAGGATAAATCTTAAGCAACAAATATTCCTGGGAAAAAAAAAAAAAATGTAATGCTATGGAGGACTATGAAACAGATTGATTCCTCCTGTGGGAAGAAAAAATTGATATTGCACCCTGATTCTGTTACTTGTAGACTCTACAGTTCTAGAAATGATAATCATAGCTATGATAAAGAGTCAAATTGCAAAATGCTGTTACTTACTCACAGCTGACTGGGCTCTAGTAGCATAATAAAATTTCTTGTAAGCCCAAGTCAAGTATAGGTCAAGCAAGCATTTTGGAATGAATTAATAGATTTCAAAACACCCAGCTACGAGACAGGGCTCAAACGTATGCTTCCGTGTGAAAACAAATGTTATTGCAGTAGTCCACAGAGTATCCAAACTCCTGAGAAGAAACAAGCCCATCAGTGAAAAGAAACCTTTTTTGCAATGTAAAAGCATTTATAAATGTTAGGGGGATTCCCTTTCCAAAACACAGTGTAAAACAGAATTGCTTGAACCCAGTTAAGCTCTACATAAATAATGTTGACCTGACATATTAAGTATAGAAATGGGCCCAGAGAAGTCTTGGATGAGAGAAGGAGGAGGAGCAAGGAACCATGAGCAGAGGCTGTTTCTCTGAGTCAGTCTCTACCAAAAGAGAGCTTGGGCCAAATTCCTCTTCAGTGTAATGTGAAGGTCAGAGGAGACACGACAGGGATTTTAGCCCTTTCCCCTAGAGCTGTGAGAGCTTCTGCGGATGACTGGTTTGCTGCTCAAGAGCTCTTGTTTCTATTATTTCTCTCATTTGCTTAAAAACCGTATTATTTCAGAGCTTGGGTTTTTTAATCCCTTTGAAATAATGCCTTGAGACCAAAGACACCTCACAATATTTTTTTTTTTTTGCCTTTTTTTTTTTAAGAAGAAACTCCTTCCACACCAAATCTCTGATAATGAAATAGTCTGATCAATCAGAAACCACTTGTTATTGCTGACATGACTTTTGAATGGGGTATTTGGTTCAAGCTGTGAACTAGAAGACATAGACAAATAAACTACCTTTTTAGCAATTTTCAATCACCATCTCATAGTATATCTGCTCTCTTTGGTAGACAAGACGCAAAAGACCAGATCTGCAAAAAGAGATTTCTGTACAAAAGTGGTTTCTGTACAAGTGACAAGGAACCAAAGATGTTGAGTAAACTAAAAAGATGCTGAACATAAAGCAGCATTTAGCTGCATCTGACTGCACAGTGGCTCCCTTCCATGGGAGAAAGGTCTGGGAAGTGGTGGTCACCAACAGGTGCCTTTCCCACATGGGAGTGAGGTCCTGGGGGAGACCTGTAGTGGTGACTGCTACTGCTGCTGCTGCAGCACAGAAAGGACGAGATTTGTTTCCATAACTCTGGGCTGGATCAGGGGATTACAGCTTTCTCCTCAGCACCGCCACTTCTCTAGTCCGAAGTCTCAGGCAAGGAATGTTTGCAAGCTGCAGTGCTTGGATCTGCTGCAAAAGGAAAACATATTTACAATGAAAGAGCAATGAAACATCCTTGTTCCTGCCATATGGATGTCTCTATTGGAAGCCAAAAGGAGGAACATTATGCAGTATAGAGGCCAGGCTTGTGTTAATGAGGCTGATCCAACAGCCACACAAGACAACAGCAGATTATCACTGACTTCAAAGGAAGCTGCATCATACCCCCAGAATGCATAAGATCACAATCAGTAATTCTTTGGCAAATACAGTCTCTAATCACCATTCCTGCTCCCAGATCAGTTCCCTTTACAAGCATTTTTTCCAAGTTTCCCATTCTCTCAAATTCTACGTACCAAACCGCTGAGTTAACACAGGGCATTTATCTACACGACATTTATCTTCAGAAGATCTCACAGGAAATTTAATGAATGGTCCATCAGGGAAAGAAAAGAAAAACAACAGCAACAACTAAAAAAGATAAAATAACCGCTGATATTTAGAAAAGTCCTGAGGAATGCGGTGCCTTGAGCTTAAGCCTCGATGAGCTCCCTCCAGGGGTTGCAGTTCCTCACTCCGTGATGCTGTGCGAGTCAGCCCCACCGAGTCCTGGGGCAGCACACAATGTTCCCCTGCTCAGCTTCTCACACGTGGCAAATGGGAAGCAGAGGCAGACTCAGCAAGCCTGTCTCACGCTGAGAAAGGAGTGAAAAGTGAGGCTGAGAGGAAAAAAATTGAAGCAGGCAGACACTTCTCTATAAATGGCAGAAAGCAGGGAAATGCATCATTTCGTTCTAGATGGGAGAAACAATTATCAGAGGAATTAAGTAATTCACAGAGTGCTGAATATAACTCCAGCCTTTTGCACTGCCAGGAAGGGAGAAGAATGGAACAGCAGGTATAGAGTAAAGGAAAACGTGCTCCTAAACTTAAGCTGGGTGCCTAAATTGGGAGCCAGTGCTCGCGGAGGAGATGCCGAATCCACAGGGTGATGCTGAGTGCCCAAGCTAAGAGCTTGCTGCCGTTCCTCCCCTTAGAAAGCCCAGGGGTCTGCGTTGCACTGCCAGGACAGTTATCACCTCACGAATGAGGTGCGCATGCACTGCTCATTCATTCCAGTCATAAAATTACACACACGCAGATTCACACCACCAGTGCCGGAGGAAAACTGGGCCACTGAGATGTTTGTGAGCATGGTTCAGATAAAATGGATGAAAACCAGTAAATCTCCACGGTCCCATAAAGTTTCTGAGCTCAGATCTTTGGTACATAGATGAGCTCTTTCAACATCAGAGATGCTGCAACTGTGCATCTCAGCTGGGGAATTTACAGAAAGAGGAACTATTTCAATCTCAAATTACACACATTACAGCTGCTTTGAAAAGCTATTGCTGAACAGGACTGAGTTACAGACCATTACTTGCTTATAGTCCTATCAGCTGACACCCAGCGTATCAGCTCAGTACCGTGAGCTCAGAAAAGCAGCAGAACATCTGCAACAAGCAGAGTGGCGAGTTTAAAATGCAGTCAGCCTTTTGGGCCTGGTCCATGGAGTTTGTAGGCAACAACCTGTGCTTTCTGAACTTCTCCAGTCCCACTCTGCCTTGCAATAAGCAGAAGAAACACTGCAGATACTTTCAGCTCGCTGCTGTCGCTGCAGGGACTGCAAGAGCTTAGAGTGTAATTGTAATGAAGCACAAGGAAAAAGAATTAGCATGACTGGTAAATGAATGAGAAATTCACTCTCAAAAATCACCTATTTACTGCTCAGTCCAAAATCATGTTGAGCAACTGTTAGCACAGCACAGCAGCAGCAAGCCTGAACTGCCGGCACTACAGGGGTTTCACCCTGTTGACTTCAACACAGGTGCTGAATTTAAAGGAGGATTTGGGACAGCAGTCTCATGGTCTTTTCTCTCTGTTTTACTAGCCTGCAGCATTGACTAGAAAACCAGTAAAACTGACAGAGACTGTCACAAGAAGCTGTAGTGGATGGTACAGTTATGAGACAGACTCCACAGAGGAAAACTGAGCTCTAAATAGGGCACAAGATGATTATTAAAAATAACTGGAATCATATACATGTACCCAAATGCAACAACAAAGCAACAGGCTGATTGTCAGTAGGATCAGCTAAAGTATTTGGCCTTTCTTTGTCAGGCCCATATGAATACTGTTTGATTTAATGTGCTCTGGCTGCCATTACCCTACAGTGTCTATTATTAAATTTGCCACTATTACACTTTCCAAAATCTCACGTTCTTTTTAGGCTGTCACAGGCAGACTGTGGGTGCAGAATAAGACAGGAATATATAATTCTGTGATCACTGCCTGTACCATCATTTTGCACCTATCCTGGCTCCAGAGCCCTTCTGGTGAGGATCTGACTGAAAACCCAAAATGTCTTCAGAGAAGCAGCTAGCACAGCACTGCTGGCAGAGCTGCAATCTCTCCAAGTTTGCTTCAGCTTCACAGCAGGCCACTAATTCCAGCTTCTCCCTGGTTTGTTGTGGGATGTTGATATGACAGACTAAAATGTGCTACAAACCCGTGACAGGTGATAACGTGGAGTGTGAGGGTGGGATTTTACTCAAAAGATCAGCTCACTCTCTTTCTAACCTTTTCCCACATTTACTGGAAGAACTTTGCAAATGTTCTAATTTGAAAGAAATGTCATGCTGGAACATTTTCCAGCCTGACCTCAGTCATCTTTGCTGCAGCTCTGATCACACACAGTGAAGGGTTCAGCAGAACAGCTAAATCATCCCATTTTGTCACATGGCATGCACTATGTCAAATTTACACAAGAAATCAAATCAACTAATTGGTTTAGGAGAGATGAGGTGCCTTTCCAGCAGGGATAAAGGGAATGGCTTGTCCTGTTTAATGCTGAGGTAAAGAAGCTGATTCTCCCAAACTGAAGTGAAGCTCAAACTGGCAGAAGAACAGCCAAACAATTATGTATGACTACACTGTTTCACTAACTAGTCACCTTTGGTATCAACTGTAACAAGATTCAGTTATAACATATTCCCCTACAGAAGCAGTGAGCAAGCTGTCCTCTTGAGGTGCAAAAAATATCTGCAAATAGAAGCGTCCAGCTACTGAAAGGGCTCAAAATCTCCTAAACGTGACACTGAACAGGCCCAGAGGGCAGCAGGGTGCATAAGAAGTCCTCCTCAAGAAGGCCAGCTGCCCCTGAGACAGTGAATCGTAGGACACTCCCAGCGGGAGCCCACCAGCAAGATCCCATGCAGAAATTCATCCTGGTTTTAAAGGTTCCACAGCAGTGTTTTTGAGGCATTGCCTTACTTTCTAGACTGCTTCAGCAGGGCAGACATGCAGTTGTGTGATGTTCAATTAAACATTCTCAATCTATGAGGCAACACACGGAGCTCAGTTGAACAATGGGTTTCCTGCACATCAGTCATGTCCTCTTGGAGGAAATCTCCACCTGTTCTGCTGTGTCCAGGACTCTGGGGAGTTACAGAGTAAGAAGGCATGTCTTGTCAGAGATTTCTTCTACATTTAATTTCTAAATGCAGTGCTATTTCTTCCACCTAGTTTTACTAGGTTTTCTCGAGTCAAACTTAATATTATGACCTTCACTTCACTTTACTCATTCAACTTTTTTTGGTGATGATAACACGTGCTTTTTCCCTAGATGTCAGGTCAACAATGCTTCAGAGACACAAGACCTTAAAAAACAATATTGCAACATCTCAACTGCATTTAGGGGAGCAGACTGGAAAACTGAAACCGTGTGGTCCATATGACAGGAAATACTGTTGTGCTCAAACACAGCAGAAGCAGCAATCTGAACCATCTCTTAGTACTGTGATAGTTTCTTGAATTCACACGAAGCCAAGCGTGGCTTCCCCAACTGGATTCAGAAAGCCACATCAATTTTGGTGTGATTAAAGGCTCATTGGAAACCACAAGAAGCAAAACAATGCTGAGTTTACTCTGACTGCCACATTTCTGTGAGTGCTAGTACAGAAGATGAATGAAGTCCACATGGTTCCTTGCACATGGAATACAGCTCTGATTTATATTAGGAATGTGCAGCCCTTTATACAACTGCTGCTTGATTAATGCAGAAGGGATCATTATGTTCTGATCCAATACCTGTCTTGAACTTACCATGCAGGTATTTCATCTATTAAAGTCTACAGAAATATTACAGAATTGAACAAAGTGTCTGGTTTGTGATGTCACTGGATTTCAAAGCACAATCGTTTTTGTTTTCAATAGACTTTAAAACTCCTTTTTTTTTTTTTTTTTTTTTTATCCCTCGCCAAAAA
>VZRN01004655.1:865259-882896 GCA_013397935.1 Dasyornis broadbenti | reverse complement strand
TTCAAAGTACTTTAAAACCTTTTTTTTTTTTTTTTTTTTTTTTAAATCAGCTCTCAAAATAAGATAAACTACACACAGCAGTTCTTTGCTGCCCCGGTCATTAAAGAAGAAACAGTGCAAGGGCAGCAGAAGGAAGACAAAGCTTTAGTGTTCATATGCCTCACATGAAGGGGCCATGTGGCAACCAAAGCACCAAGGACCCCAGCCCTAGCAATTACATTCTTAGGAGCTGTTTAGCCTGGGAGAGCCTGGGGGATAACCCAACTGCTGTATTCCACTACTTAGAAATGGAAAAGACAGCACCAGGCACTTCTTGGAGGTGAAGGGAAGAAGGACAACAGCCACGAATAGCAACAAGGAGAATTCAGACTGGATAGAAAGAAAAATTTAATCGCAGTGACTTCAAGGATACATTCTTCACAATGAAAGCTGAGCAGTGGAAAAGGCTGCACAGAGAGGCAGTGAAGCCATCCTCCCATGGTATTTTGAAAACTCAACCAGATGTAGCCCTAAGCAACCTCATCTAATGTTGAAATTAGCCCTGCTTTGAGCAGAGGTTGGACTAGCTGACTCCACAGTCCCTTCCAAGCTGATTTTTTTTTTTATGATTCTGTCTCACACTAGAATGCTTAGCGCATTGTTCAAGATTCTCAGCTTTCTTTTCTTATATTTTAGCACTTGCATTACAAATATTAATTGTAAGCGATGGGGGAACATGACTCACTTTATTAAGTTTGTAACTACAGCAATGTTTTAACCGTGTACAAGTTCAGGGAGGCAAGGAGATTCAACAAGGTATAGAAAAAAAAAGGACCCACTGGCACCTCTAGGGCAACTGTTTGCAAAGAAAACTGAAAGCACAGTGACACAGCCCTTTATGGCTTTGAAGCAGATGTAGATCTATAAAATAAACTCACTCTTGCAGACACCTGGTTTGCATGAGCACAAAAGTGCTACTTGGAGACAGGGGTCTAGCACCACTGGTATAAATTATTAAGATGTGATACACAAAACTACGATAGTTTCTTTAAAGCTGGAGATCAAACCACTTTGGCTTGTCTTTAATCATGCTTGACAGTTTATAAGAATTATACTGATTTGGTATTCCCCCCGCACTGCCTGTGTTGGATGAAGTGCTTGGAAAGAGGTTGTTAAAAAGCAGTACAAAACAATGAAGTTCTGTGTTTGTCCACAGATCTGAAATGTTGCATTCTCTTCCCACTGCCCTGCCAAAATGCCCAAATTATAGTCTGCAAGGAGCTGGTTTATAGTCCCCATGGGTTGGAAGAGCCCATTATGATTTTTGTTTTACTGAACGCAAGATGTCTTCTCATTTGAAGAAAGCTTCTTACCGGTCCTGCACACTTAATTTTGATATTTAACAAACCAGACAAGGAAAAGGAGCACTACCACCTAAAATCTGGTGGCACATTGGCAAGTCCTGAGCAAAGATGAGAACTGTAGCTAACACACAATGCATTTTCAAGTGTGAATAGCCTGGTGGTCTGTCATGGAAAAGGCTGATGATCATATAAGGATGCTCTACACAGAAAAAGACTTTTCAGTTTCTACAAAAGTTTTCTTTTTAACTAAAAGACACTGAGCAGGAGCTGAAAGTTTCCGTTCTAGAAGGATTTTTTTGAATGCCATAGAGGAAGAGAACAGCTGAGAACTGAAAGAGTAAATTCCTATTTTCACTGAGGCTGACAAGCCAGAGACAGAATCTGAGTCTGACAAAGGGCCCCAGGCTGCAATTTGGGGACACTGTTCTTTGCTGTATCAACTGATACGACCAAGACCTGTTTTGTTCTCGTGTCTTTGTTTGCCTCTCAAACATTTGTAAGCACTATTAGAGTGCCTTTTTTCCAGACTAAACAAGCCCAGCTTGTCAGTGTCTCTTCAGAGGATGTGTGCTCTAGGGTCCCAGACTATCTTGGTAGCCCTCCAGCTTTCAGCATATAAAGATTCATTGTCTGAAGTAAAATGAAGCCCCCTTTGTATCTGTTGTAATAACACAACACTGAAAGAGTTAAAATCAATGCAGATATTCATCACTTGTGTGGAAAATCTGTGCTCTGAAGGGCTGCCCAATTTTCGGTAATTATAACAACTTTTTTTTGATGTTAAAAGAATGTATGCACAGGCCATACATTTCCTTCTAAGACCAAAAGAAACATGTTTTTCTTGTGAAGCATAATCAAAACAGTGTTTTTTGTTGTGCATTCCCCATGGTTGTATAGCTAAAGGAAATTAATTCTTCTTTAACCAGCAACTGGGACTTGGAGGAGACCAGGAACAGTGCTGCAAACAACTGCTTTGGGGCAGTCCACACCGGAGTCCTGAAAGGCTCAGGCTGACCACACAAGGCCTCTGAGGTTAATCTTGCTATTGAATAGTTCTGTAAACACTGTCTCGGGTTCTGTTCTTTACATTTTTACACCACTCAAGGCTTCAAGCCAAGGCCTTGATAAAAAGAACGATTTGGTTCTTGAAAAGCATTGGCAAAAAGCTGACCAAGCAGTCTGTTTCCAATACTACCCCAGTGAAGTCTGAAAGAATCAAGACTTCCTGCCTGCAGCCTGAGAGCTGCATTTGCACTGGAGGATCAAACCCATTTAGCCTCCATTTAATCTCTCTTTACTGACAGCACTGAAAGTTCCTGCACAGGGCAGTGTTCAGCGCTACATGGCCTGCCCACAGCCACTCAACATCCTGCTGTGAGCCCGTGTTCTGCAGCAGCTTCTCACCTACAATGTCTTCATAGGCATTTTCTTCTAAAGTGCTCTTGGATCCAAATTTATGCTGGCTCTCGGTTCCATTTTCAGTCGGGGAGGGAGGGTACAGGGATTGCAGACTTGAGGCATCCTCAAACTCAAAGGATTTTCTGAAGTTTAAAACAAAAAGTAATTAGTAACCAGAATGCAAAATTATTCAGACCTTTAGAGGAGCATTTGCTTGCTAAGAAATATATATAAAATGAACCATAATTAAAAAAAAAAAAAAATCACACATCATGGTTAAGGATTAACTTTTAGCGGACCCTAAGTCCTGTGCTCACAGCAGTCTCTAGTATAGCCATCTATGATGCTTTTAGGAAGCTGGAAGTATTGTTATCCCTATTCTGCAGACAGGAAGAAAACACCAAGAGTATGTGTTACTTTTCCAAGTTTACAGAGTGAGTTAGCAGCACAGTCCTCAGATTAGAAATTACTTTGCTCTTTCCAGATGCCCCAGAAACATGTGGCCCTTTCTCCTCAAGAAAGACATGTCTCTGAAAAGCATTCCTGCCCTGGTTGCTCAGGGACATGTAGCCCTTAGTTTGACACCACTGATGATTTGAACCTTCGGATATGTTCCTGCACAGAGGTCAAATGCCAAAGGCAGGCTTGTGTGAAAGTCACCCATTTCCTTTGCACAGCCTGTGCCAAGTACTGGCAGCAAAGGAGAAAGCATTGTGGAAATTAGTGCTCTCTGGGGTGGGTGAGTGACCCGGGCTGATGGCTCGGGGGCTGAAGGTCTGGCGGTTTTGGCAGGAAGGTGAGGACCAGCTGGGTCAGATGAACCCACACAATTTGATTCACCAGCTCCCACCCACACTTGCCCCACTGCTGCTGAGCAGTTCTAGAGGAGGAAGAGCCCAAGTTCTCCCCACTCTCAGTTTACCCAGCACGTGTTCTCTGGGGCAGTACGCACACTGAAGCTGGGGGGCCCACGATTTGCAGTGCTGGCAGCACAGGGGCTGGTGTTCATGGGATTGATTTACCGGTGAGGATGGAATGGTGAGAAAAATGGGCTCAGGTCAGAGCATAAATCCCGTGGTGCTACAAGGCTTGCAGGGACTGTGCTGGTCCCCATCCTTCACTCACTGAGCCCCAAACTAGATTAACCAGAAATTATCCCCTATTCAGCCCCCGTTCTTCTTCCCAGCTGGAGTGAAGCATTTGTTACAGCATATCCATACAGCAAGGACAGAGTCTCATGAGACACTTTGACCTTTGGCTCGAGCATCCCTACAGGTGACACAGTGACTATCATACAGAACACTTCATTTGATTACAGCATTTCCTGTTTGTCTCCTGGAGCAGACTTTTGTGTCTGGATCAGGCTTAGGAGCCTTCTCTCTCTCCTGTCCCTGATTTCAGAATATCCTCATCCAAGTTCTGCACATCAGGACTGTGGCAGAAACAATCTGTGCGTTTCAGATCCAGACACCTGCTCCTCACAGCTGCTCACAGTTCTAAAGGATGCTGCCACACTGAGGACATGCCTGTGCATGAAATGAGACTTTCTAAAGGAGTTAAATATCCAGCTCCTGTAGATGTCAAGGCAGCTCTATGAAGTGGTGACACTGTACAGGATCACAGGAATGGCTTTGGGGACCAACACCCAGCTGTGGTCCCAAGCCTATCCTGTGGCACTCCTGTCCTGTGCCCTGTGTGTGTGCCAGAGGATTTCCAGCTGCTCGGGAACACCCAGCTCACACCAATCTGAAATGTTAAAGCTACTGTTGGCACCAGATCCTCTGAATACAGACTGGCTCTCTGCTAGCAGGAAAGCATAAGAGACTTCCTCCGTATTACTAGAATGCTGAATTAGCCACCAAAAATAAAATCAGTGCTTTCAACCAAAGTCTTGAGAAAATAAATACCCTCAGTCCATTCTCATGACATTCCACTGAGTGCAAACCATACATATGTTCAATCTGAAACACACAGCCACAAGCTGTAGACACAGAGTTATGTCTGTTCTCAGAAAGAGAACGGCTTAGATACTGAGATTTCAATAATTCCTGTCAACCATATACTGTCATTCTTAGATGACGTGAATGGTCTGAAGTTCTCTGTAAATCCCAGAGTTCTCCTTTCTGTAAACAAAGGAAGAACAGTAGCAAAGACAATCAAATTAGGATTTTATAAAGGACTTCCACCCGGCATTGAAGTCAGCCAGCAAACCTGAGATTTTTGGGAGGTTGAATTGAACTTTAGATCATGTTTAACAAGAGATGTGCCCAGAGAAATCATTAAACTACAACGGGTAAAGCTGTTAGAAATTAATAGATATCTACCCAGTAGAATGTCATACTGATTTGCAAGAATCATCAGATACATATGAGAACCCTGTTAATCCTACAATTTATGCTCACCTTTCCTAGCCCTCACCCAGGCCTGAAGCTCCTTTGCTGAACTGGGCTTTTGTCTAACTCCACTATGGAAGGAGACAACCTGCAGAACAGCAGGTGCAAGCAGAATTGTACCTCTTCTTGATAGCAGCTCCAAAACAATCTCAAAAACTCATTCTGATAAAATACTGTGCTTCTTAGATGACTTGCCCCTTAATTTTCCAACAAAGGCTATCATTTATGCCAGAACATTTAAAAATTATCATTTGTCTTCTGCACAATGCAAATGCTGTGCTGAACAAAATGAGGGCAGTTTTACTCCACAAATTCTTGTTAAAAACTAGATTTACTTCCTCTGAGATTATTGCCAGGACTCGAAGATAAGCACTGCTAATTAGAGCTTGACTTTCCACATCCCCCCACGCCTTTCTGGGAGAAACAGCAGAGCTGTTTTATCTTTCAGAAACAGGTGTCTTCTGGGAGAAAAGGTTAGAGTCTGAAGGCTCCTCTTCTCCTTTTCCTGCCCCAGCATAATTCAGGTCAGGTTGTGCTGACATAAACTTTTAATAATCGCGCCAACATCAGGCACCGCATACCAAGCGATAGTGTGCATCTGAGATGCTGTTTAGCAGCTCCTTGCAAATCTCATCACTAAATATCGAGGGAGGGTGTGTATCATATGCATGCACAGACAGGTGAACTTGTTAAAAATGCTGGAATTTAAATGCATAGCAACAGCTGTGCCAACGATTTTCTAAGCAATGACCAGAATGAGTTTTACCATGTCTAAAACTCAGGAGGAATCATGTGGTTTAAACAAGCCAAGCTCCACAGATTGCTGGGGAAATGTAGCCATACACTCTCCCCGTCATTAACTCAAGAAGGGCATAAAGGACTTTCTGTGATAAAACAGTTTTCTCAGCATTTATCTTCCACAGCTGTCGATAGTAACTCAGGATAATATTCCTAAGCACTGAATTAAATAAAATCACCCATACTGCATAAAACTGACACAGCTGCTATAGTAAGGAGTTTTAGAAACAGAAAACCTCTGCAGGTACATTTTACAGGAAGAAAAGGCTGTGAGGGATCAGCTCTGGTCCCACTACCAGACAATAATGAAATTATGCTCCATTAAAAATCACAATTCAGGGTATTTGTGCCAAAATGAACTAGACAACCCTTAGCACACCTAACCTAGAGCCTTTTTCAGGGATCAAGGAATGCAGAGAACTCCAAAACTGAACGCATGCAAAGGTATTGTACCAGTGCATCCCATCAGAGCAGGAAAAAAAAGCACTTGCCTTGCATGCAGTGCCTAGCTTTTCTTACATCAAAAGCACTGCATCAGAGGGAGAATTTAAAATACTATTTCTACAAAAATACAGCTCATTTATTTATTCATTTGGAGAACTGAGCACATTTCCTTGACTTTTACCTATTCTGGGATTTTCTGTGAAAGCGCGACTCTTTCTTCTGCCTCCTGGTGACGGGGGGTGCAGGAGTGGACGGGAGGGGAGGAGGAGCAGCAGGGGTGGGAGATGGAGGTAGGCCATTGCTTGGTTTGCTTTTGTGGGATTTGTCTGCCTCGTACTCAAAGGTGCGTTTGGGCTTGGGGACGGGATTCACGGCGCTGTTAGCCGGGCTTTCCAGGAGCAGTTTGGGGCCAGCTGAGTTCGCAGTAACGCCCTGTTTTGTTTTACTGCTTTTCTCAGCCTCGGGAGGCGTTTCTGGTTCGCTCCCCAAAACAACACTCCCCCCTCCTTTGCTGTCGCTCAGGGTTTCACTCAGTCCCTCCACCGTACTCAGAGTCCCAGACTTTTTCCTCCCTTTGTCAACACTGTAGCAGCTACTTGGTAACTGGGGGAGGCCTCTGCCCGACTGCTCCTTCAGTGCCTGCTCAATCTTCTGGATTCTGTTGAGCACGGCAGAGGACTCTTTCCTCCCATGGCTCTTAAGGAAAGTGACAGAAGGAGGTTCGCTCCTGCCTGGTCTCTTTTCAAACCGATGGCAGGAATCCCTGTCCAGCAGTTCCTCCTCCTCTGTTTCCGGGTAAGAGCACTCAGAAAATGTTCGGCTCATTCTTCTGAGCCCTTTGAAATCAAACGTTTTGTCGCTGCAGGGAGAGGTCAGCACGCTGGGGCAGCTCTCACTGCCCGACCTCTCCCCAGCATCCCTCTTGTCCACGCACACACTCGTCCTGGGGGACAGCTCCCGGCGGCATTCCCATTGTGTGATCTTCTGCCTGATGTCCAGTGCCTGCGAGCGGACGCTCACCCTGCTGATGGAGAGGGTCCTCAGTTTGGTGGCGGTGCCCAAGGACAGAGTGCTCCGGGTGAGCGGGTGGCTCCCTATTGCTTCCCCATCTTGAGCCTCGTTTGGACTCTCCTTTTGGTCAGCCTTGAACACGGACAGCCTCTTATCCAAAGCGCCCACGCTGATGGCTTTGAGCGGGTGGCTCGGGGAGTCGGTGTCCGACGGGCTCGTGGAGGTGCTGCACAGCGTGGACGTGCGGCTGCTCCTGTCCTTGAGGCACAGCCTGGAGTTGGAGACTTTGGAGAGCCCAGTAGAGCGGGAAGAGTCCTCGCTGTCGCTGAGGGGGTAGGCAGGGCTTCTTCGCGGGGACAACAGGGGTGGCGGAGTGGCTGACTGGCACCTGGGAACAGAAAGAAATAAAAAAATCAAATCCTCAGGGAAACTGGAGCTATTTGCCAAATTTCTCCTGGTTGCTGGTCTCCACACTGCAAGAGCGCCCCAAAGCATCATTAAGACACCAAGGACCATTCAGTCACAGAGTCGGGGGTGGGAGGTGGCGGCATTTAACTGGTGTCAGTGATGGGCCATGAGCAGGACACTTTGCTCATCCAAAACAAGGTTTCTCACCTCTGGCTCCCAGCTTTTCCAAATCTCCTCAACTTAAAGCCAGCTGAGATTCTCATAGCAAGCCACTGCCTTGAAAGCATCGACCAACTCCAGATGAGTAGACCCGGTTTGTCTTTGGTCTGATGCTGTGGCCAACAGATTAAATTCCCCTTATCAAACAGAAGTAATTTCTAATCAAAAGAATACTGCACACTGAGAAAACACATTAATCTGCCCACACTGTGTGTTGAAGCATATAAACTACATAGAAAGATCTTAGTGTTACCGTGGAAAAAACCCTTGGAACCAATTCTTGCCATGGTTTGCAAAATCAGCTGTTGTTTCTGGGGTTTTGTACCTTGTTGCAAAGACTTTTAAGAACAAAAAGACACGAGGAAACTAACTAATACATTAATCATTTGGCTCATCAGTGATGAGCCAGCAGGAAGGAAATTAAGCCAAAACCGTGTCAAAAAAGGGAGTTTGCTGCCCTGCCAGAATCCATCCATACAAACCATAACAGAAATAATCACAACTCCTTTAACAAAAACTTCACTCCATTCCAAACAGGACAGGAAAAAGAGGAAAGACTCACAAGTAATGCTTTACATGTGCAATTAAGTTTATGCTCTATGAAGACTGTGGACAATGAGCTGGTTTTTATCAACTGTCCAGTACACCGACAAGATCCAAATGAAAGGACTGCTTGACCAAAAGAAATCAAGGGAGTAAAAGTCTGCACTGTAGCAAAGGGAGAAGAGATTCAGAAGATCTCTGCTGCTATATTGTTTTCTTCCCAACAGCCAGCCAATACCTACAGTAGAGGTGCCAAATTCTGTGCACAAATCAAAAAATCCAGAGCACTGGGGTGATTTCTGAGTAATTTACTTTGACACAGGAAATGTTTTCTTCTCCTTCAAACGCAGCCCCAAACCAAATTATCAGATTTCATCCCACTTTCCTACAGTGGGTACTTCACAATCGAAGCTCGAAAATATCACAAAAGAGAGAAGTTTGGTCAGAAAAAGAAAATAATCAAATGGTCACAAAAGGCAACTCATCTCTGTTTTTCAGAGGCCTGAGACAAGCAAGTCTATTTGTCACAGAAGTTGCACCGCTTGGTGACTTCTATTTCTTTACTGTTTTGAAAGATAAACACGCCTGTAGGAAAAGAGATCTCATGTCAAAGATGATGGCAAACACTCCTACAACAACTGCCTAAAGCTTCCTCATTTCAGGAGAGAAAGGATGCATGTCAGAATATGCTCTTTGCATCCTAGAAGCTGAATTTCCTGCCATTCTATGCAGTTGCAGACAGATGTCTTAAGAGATCTCAGAAGATCAAAAGCAGGTGGCAGGTGATGAGTGGTTTTTGGCTGGATGTTACAGAACAGAGTTTGTAGTGGATTACCTGGAATTACCTTGGCTGCCAAACCTTTGTAGTGCCTGAAGATGAAACCTAAACCAGCTTCCTCAGGCTTGGTGGGGCACCCTGATTTTTCATTATTTCTGCCTGCCTCATCTCAAGCTCTTCAGGTTAATACCACAAAGCCAAATGTTTATATTATTCTTAATGGTCCCTTAGCTTAGATTTGTGATCTTGTTCTCCCAATTTTATGTCGTCCATGCCTGTCCCAGAGCCTCACTGGCGTTTCTCCCAAGGAAACAGGTGTCACCCACTGGAAGTGTATTTTACATCTAAAGATTACAGCCTCCACTGGAAGTGTATTTCCATCCAGAGACTACAGCCCCCACTGCAGCCCTAGAAGCTGCATGTTGGCTAAATCCCCTGTCAGGATTCATCCACGGGATAAGGACAGAAGAGACCATGTGGAATGCTTTAGCATGTTACAATTTATTTATTGGAGTCTGATCTGTACTGACATTAGCAAGAATAAAATAAAAAATGACTGAAGTAGGGTCAGTAAAATGGGACAGCAGAGGTAAAGGACATGCTGACAATCAGGGAATCATAGAAACCTCACTCTGCCTTTGACACACCACACAGAAAATACCATAGGCATAGTCCTTTATCATCTTACACTCTAAGAAATATCTTTTCAGTTATTTCCACTGTCAGGAAAGGTTTGGTGATTCATCAGGAAAGGAGGAAAAAGGGGAAATCATGGTTTGCATAACCTGAAGAAGTTGCAAAACTTTGCTTCTTAAGAGATATGAGCCATTCTTTTAAACCCCAGGTTCCCAGTAAGGTAACAGCAATTAAGGCTCGATCTCGAAACCCCCAAATTCAGTTACAAAACTCCCACTCAGTTCCCCTGTGCAAGGCAGGGGCTGCAGAGCCACAGGCCTTCTGGAGGTCTTTGCTCTCAAGCACTTGGGTTACCTCAGTTAAGAAAAAGATTCTGGTTTACACTGCATTACACTCTAAATTTAAGTCATCCAGAGAGAAGCTACAGGACTAACTCAACCAAAAAAAAAAAAAAAAGAGGAATAAAGCTTTGTCCCAATGGTTTCAGCATGCATTCTCTAAAGGATGCTGGTAAGTAAAAAAAAAACAAGTCCAAAATCCGATCAGTGGATAATAAAATGGTTCTTCCCCAAGGAACCTGTTTCCATTAGAAGAATATTCTCTTGAAAGCGCAATAGTTCTGCAGGNAAAAAAAAAAACAAGTCCAAAATCCGATCAGTGGATAATAAAATGGTTCTTCCCCAAGGAACCTGTTTCCATTAGAAGAATATTCTCTTGAAAGCGCAATAGTTCTGCAGGCTTTAAAACCCGTGTTACTGGACAAAGATAATTATTAAGAAATTTACAACCTTCTGTACAAAGATTGTAAAGCAAAATGCTTTCTTTGACGTTTTCTACATACACAGTGATACAGTGCAGCACCTTACAACGCATATCATTGCATCAACTTTCCCAACATCACGTATAAACAGCATAAACAGAGATTATGGAAACAATTTTACCTTTCTTAACAAGTTCACTTGAACAATACCTTCATTCTGAGCAAGGATATTTCTTTGAGAGTACCAGCATTTCAGAAAAGACACTGTAAGAAGTTGCTCAGATCCCCTGAGGGCATTCTTCCAACGTGCAGCCTTAGGTGTGCAGTTCCCAAACCCCTGGCTGCTCAGCTGCGCATTGCAGTCTCAAAGGCTGCCAGGCAATCCACGATGTCTTCTCAACAGGTCACAGACGCTGAAACCACCTTTCTGCTGGAACTCGTTGCTGCTCACGGGGGAGAGCAGACAGAATCCAAGAGGTGCTTTCCAGCTCTCCAGACAATGCGTAGCTTTGCTGATGGGACTTGTTCCTTGAGAAATCAGCAGTTACCCACGGTACAAGAAAACTGATGATGTCAGTCATGCTCTGCAGGATTTTGAGCTGTAGGTACAACTGATCTTCACATTCTGATTCACCCTCTTCTCTCCAGTTTCTCTTTTTCTCACCCAAACGTAGAAAAAACCCTTGTATTTTACAAAAACTGTAATTCTTGAGGGCTGCTCTCAAATATTCATATTTTTTTCCCCTAGTAAAGGCATCTCCTTTCACCAGGTCCAGTGAACACGTGGGGATAACAGTGGAGCTGTATCTCAGCTGCGCCAAGAAGAGAACAGAAGCACTCACTTTGAGATAATTTGCAACCTGCTCATCACAAGGCAAAAGCTGAAAAAACTGAATTCCTGTCCTCTTTGTGAGGCCTTTAGCAAGGCTGACTTGTACTAAAAATCTATAGCGATGGAGGAAGGCTGGTTCTTGTTGCCAAAAGTGCCTGAGTTCTCACCCTCTATCTGACCTAAAAGTTAAAAAGTCTCCAATTTTGGACAAGACACCAATCTTCTTCCTGCAAAAAATGGGTGCTAACATTTGGCTGCATGTAGAAGAAGAGGAATTTAATTCCTGGAAACTGCTCTGACAATGGGCCATACAAAATTAGTGTTAAAACCAGGGGGCCTGGCCTTTTGATCCAGTTGAGCAGAAGCACAGCTCCTTCCTGCTTCCAATGCCAAACATCGATTCCAGAAAAGAGGATAAATGGGTGCAGAAAATTCCCACAACTTCATGAGGTAGCTTTCAACAGAAAGGTGGCTGAAGAACTGGTTTTGTATCTTTTGGAACTCAGAGTACAGGTGGATAATCAGAATTTTTCATCCAAGGTGCTTGCATCCAAGATCCACACACTGTATTATACACTAAGAGAAATCCTAGGTTGCATGTCAGACCAGGCAGTTACAGAGGCTGGAGGGTGCTCAAGTGACTTGCCTTGAAAGAGTTACAGGACTCTCAGTTCTCACTGCCCCGCTCTGACCTCTGCAGCAGAGTTTCAGTTTTCCTGAAGTGTCAGGAGTGACCCCACAGATCACCCTGTCCTGAGGAAAGGCAAGCTGGAAGAAGCCACTCAGCGATTTTTCAGTTTTGCAAATCCCATCTGCTCTTCTTAAACCAGCACATACAGAATAGTAAGCCAGATTTTGGCTCTCTGATCCAGGGAGTTTCCCACTTCAACATGCTCATGCATGGGAGCCCATTTACTGAAAAAAGAACAGGGAAAGTGCTGACAAAAAGGTACTGGGTTTTCCAGGCTCCTGTCATTTCCCAGTGACACTGATGTTGGGTGAGCTCATGCAAAGACTCCCAGCACTGGTTTTACTCCTCAGGACTTTCTCCCCACTTTGGTTAGGAAAAACACTGCTTTCTTAGTATTTTATTTCGGGACTTTTTCTTATCCCTGGTTCTTCTCAGGGCATTGTGCCATTTCATCAGGACAACCCAACTTGTTTCAGGGTAACAATAACATCAGAATCAGCTGTGCCCATAGGATTGTGAGTTTGGGTATGAGTAGATTTGGCTTGCCACACGACACTGGAGACTTCTTGTTGCTCTAGCCAATATTTAAAGAGATCTGAGACAAAAGCAGCAGAAATTTCTCCTTGCAAGGGCAGCGAAACTCATGTTTAATACAACACTAAAGCTGCCCTGATAGGTACAGGAGGATGTAACTTTGAAATTCTCCGGAACTTTGCAAGAGACGTTGCTAAAAAATGTTCAGCTACCAACTGCCAGCCACTCTGAGTGCAAATGCTGCAATCCATCCTTCCCAGAGCAAGGCAGAGTGAGAAGGAAGCACACCCTGCTCACCTGTTAACTGGAACCATTCACCATTCCACGCACTGCGCACATTCTGATGCACTGCTGCTGAGAACAGATGTGATGGCTCACTGCGATAATCATTTATCTCAAACTTCCACTTGATTTGACAAAGCAGGCAGAGGAGAGGAAATATGTAGCGACCAAGAGAAACTCAAATTAGAACTGATGTTTATGTCCCATTCCTTCTGTGACCTGGACAGGACAAGCATTTTTGCAGAGGTTCAGTACCCACAGCTCCTTGCAGTGAGTACAGTTTCACACTCCCCAAAGCAGTGCTGCCAGGAAATCACCCAGCAAACAAACAGAGCACATAAAAACTCTCCTGCCTTTGTCAGATGCTCTTGGGAAAGCTCCCAGTATGAATCAATACTTTTGCACAAACAGAAACCGACACACTGCTGCAGTATAGCAATCTTCCAGGCCTCTTCAGGTGTAAAAAGGCAGAGTAATTCAAAGCAGAACAAAAAACTTTTAGGACTTTGATTAAAGCAATGATGAGAGACACTTCTCCAAAAATTCCCTCTTGCTCTCTCTATACAAGAGCTAAGAATAAAGAATCAAAGAATATAAATTGAATATTTCAGTGTATTAATTGTATTGTATTAAGTCCTTCCAGGAGCAGAAAAGGACTTTAAAACTAATGTTATTGTTACTCCTTGTAACCAGGGATTATTGGGAACATTAAGACAAGACAAAAGGCACCTCCTGCACTACTGACTTTAAACGCACTCTCATTTGGCAGTAAACCTTTCTGTTACAATATATTCTGCACTCTCACAGCACACAGCATTTTAATTTTCTACATAACTCAAGTAGATAATTACAGATTATATTTAATTATCTTAAATATAAGTAAGAGATTATGGTGAACAAAGGAGGTGAACTTTTCACATTCAGGTGCTGGGCACACACTGGTACGGTGGATTTTGAGCTGATTCAACTTGGTGATGGGGTAAGTGGTGTAACTTGTCATATCTTGCCTTTCTCCTGGAAAGGAAAGTGATGGAAGTGGTAGCAGAACAAACCCTCTTGCACCTTTATGATTTTTGAGCTCTCACCAGGAGTGTGGCTAAAAATCACAAAAAATCTGCATTCCTGATAACATCTTCCCGTTATTGTTGACTTCGGGATTGTGACAAAAACAAGACAAAAACTTGTACTTTCTAAACTGATGCATTATAAGACAGTTTGAAATAGGCTCACTCTCATGAACATATGTTGGGATGGAAAAGTCCCAGCATTTAGAGAGAATGAGGCAATAAAATCAAAGTGGACAATAAATCACAAAATGTTTAAAGATAGGACAAAAATAGAAATGCCAATTACTTTTCTGTTTATACTTCTGGATTTTACTTCCCCAAGGAATTTTGATAGTTTCCATTTAAACAAAAACTGAAACCATATCAGAACTAGCTACAAAATGATAGGACTGTGAAACAAAAATTAAAACAAGACCAAGTTCTGCGTGCAATTTTAAAAACTCCAATGTCTGCGTTCCCAAGAAGTACCGAGTCAATGATAACAATTGTGGGATGCATTTGCAGGGGCGCTGCGGTGAATTCCTGTGTTTAACACCCCCCCGTAGCTCTGGGCTTTTGCAGTTGGTTCATGAAGAGAAGTGCACACCATCACAGCCGACTGCAGCTGAGCTGTGGTTTTATGGCTCAGAAGGAAAAAAAGGTCTGATTTACATCAGGGAAATGCAGGAGTCATTCTGCCAAAGTAAATTAAATGAAATGGCAACTCTGCTCTGCCACTGTACAAAAGCAGGGCAAAGAATTCAAAGTTGGTGAGTCAGATCCTAAATACTTGGACTAAACTGGATCTGTAAAGCCAAGACAGCAAGACAAATCTGACCATGAGGAATGACTGTAAAACAAAATGCCATCAATCAACGTGCACTAGGTGTCTTTGCCAAGTAAAGGGGGAAGAAGATAACAGGAAATTGTGAAATTATCTAGACTCAGAGGGTTAGATTCCCTGCCACTCCAGATTTTTGGCAGTCTCCTGCTCTGTTACAAGGCAAGGGCAGGATAGTCTTTAAACAAATCCAGGTTTAAGCCTTTTTCACCTTCTCTGTTCAGACACAAATAGCCATCCAAGGCAAAGAATACCAAGGAGCCTGGGCTGTACTTTTCATCACAGGGATCAGAAGCTGTCTGTGAAAAAATCAAAAAGCAAGAACTGAAGTATCAGAGTAAGCCATTCTCTCTTTTCCCCCAAAGTACATTGCACTGGTTTCATAGGACCACCTTTCATTTTCTCCTCCAAAAATATGATTCAAAGTTGGAAAAGGGAAGCCTGCCTCGGAGTTTCGCTTTTCCCACAACATTTTCTGAATAACCATTTATGCAATAGATATCTCCACTATTTTTGTTGTTCTGGAGTTGGCTCAGCATGTTTCAGTCTCACCTGATTTCTTATTTAGATCTTGGGACTTTTGCTGGAGAGGGAGTGGCAACACTGCAAGTGATGGCATTTTCTTAAAGCAGGCAGAAAGCATAAACCTTCATTTGTCTATTTAAGAACTGCCAGTCCTCGAAACTTGTTCTTTAGCAGCATGTCTGAACACGCTGACTGTTCAAAATCCCAGTGCACATGGAGGCTCTCAGCTTTGCTTTTTCAAAGCACAGGGGATATTTCAACCAGCTTGCTCATCTGTCCTGGAATATCAAAGCAATAAATTCTGTGGAACTGCTTCTGCCAAAGCTTTCCAAGTTTTCTATGCTCACATGCACCCAATTTGGGAAGGGTCAAAATTATTTTCATGAATTGTGATGCTTAGTTTTCAAGGTAGCTGAGGGCATTCTGGGTTTGGCAATCTCCGAATCAGGAATTCTGGTTTTGAAAAATTGTTGTAAAATAGGTTCATCCCTCTTCTGCCTTGACAAGTCAGAAAACCTTACCAGGTCACTCTATACTTTAGTGAAACACCCTATACCCAAAGAGAAAATAACTGAACAGGAAGTCAAAATGTCCTAAATCCTGGCTGCACACTAATCCAGAATATAGATGAGTCTGCTTTCCTTCCTTCATGTATAAATCAACTTCTAGGTCATGCAAAACCTCCTCAAATAGACTCAACTATAACTATCTAACAGGGACAGAAAAAGAACAGGAATTCAGGACTTCATCCCATCTTTAACAAACTTTCTTAATCCCGTCCACTCAGAGGAGTTTGTTTCAGAATAAATATAAAATATTTTATTTGCCTTTCCTACCAGTATCCACATTTTCCTTCCAGTCCCACCAGCTTAGCCATGGTCCCCAATGTGCTGCCAATGTCCAGTGGGATCTTTCTGTAGAGGTTTCTTTTGCCCAGTTTTGCAAACTAGTTTATTTAATAGAGCAAGAAAGAATCCTAGAAGAGTGAGTTATAAAACTGAAAACCATTGTCCCTCTGTCTGCTATAAAACAGGCATTCTTAATTTCTGTCATCATTTCAGCTACCACTATTACAGTCCATCAAGTCTGAGGCATCTGGAGAAAGTACAGTGTGGATTTGTATCATGCAGGAGAACACCAAAGTGATTGAAAAGATCTGAGGTGTCTGTGCTGCTTCTGGAGTTACTAAACCGCATAGGAAATAAAAAGCAAAACAAAATAAAATAAATTTTAAAATAGTGCAGGAGATTCTATGCTGCTGATATCTCTGTGAATGCAGAACAACCTCGACATCACCCTGCCTAAACACAGTCTGTGAGACCCAGCCCTCTCTCACTGCTGTGCACTTGGAGCTCATGCACAGGGAAGGTGCCTCACAAGGCATAGGGACTATCAGAGGCAGGGGAAAAGAAGAACTAACTCTGATCTCAAACTTTGCCCAAAGAGTGCTCAGACACCTCTGAGCGCCTGGCTCGTCCCTGACCAGCAGCTGCCATCCTGTTCCTAAAACAACTGAAACAACAACTCCCTTTAATTTGCTGCAACCTTCTCCTCTGTAAGGAAAAAGCTGAAGCATTGGCACAAAACCAGCACACTCCACACTAGAAAAATGTATCTGTTCCCTGAAGGACACCTTTTGTACATGTTTCTGTAATATGGATAAAGCAGTCTGACAGATTTTTGTTTGTTACTGCATGACTCCTACCATGATACAGCTGGAGAAACGTGCCCTTGTTCTACATCTTTAACTTTGTTTTGTAAGTTTTGCCCTCTCTCTTTTGTCCCTCAGAAGAGTGGATTTCTGCCTGCCTAGATCTCCAAAGGTCTCTGTGCCTCAAACTTGGGCTATTTTTCCAACATAATAAATTATATTACATCCTCTGTGAACTTTCCAGTCACTTAGTTACGTAATTGCACCTTGAAAGTTGTCCCTCACCCATACACTGACATTCATTGCAACCTTTGGATAGGCAAAACAGTTTTCCTACCAAAAGTTACACTTTTCTTTTCTAAGAAGTACCCCAATGTTCATAACACACTGTGGACTAGAGCAGTACTAATATCTCTCACACATACACAATATCTCTCTTTTATATAAACAACTGAATAAAGAAATCTGATGCAGGATATATATATATATATATATATATGTACA
>VZRN01004655.1:848475-865250 GCA_013397935.1 Dasyornis broadbenti | reverse complement strand
TTTATTTTTTTTTTTTTTTTTTTTTTTTGGCACCTGAAAAAGCAGAAAGGGGAGGGAGCAGTAGATAGGTAAAAGATGACTCATGGAGGTGCCAAAGCAAGGAAGAGAGAAGGAAACGTTAATTGAGTGTACAACCTCATCTTTGAAGGTTGCATCCTGTATCTGAAAGAGGAAAGGTTTCAAAGTTTATACCCCTGGCCTCTCTTATCGTAATTTTCTTTAGTGGCTCCAGCCGTATGGAATGCAAAATAAATTCCAGCTGTGATGACAAACATGACCCTTGGTACACTTTCCAGTGTGCATAAGTGTGGCTGGATGCCAGGTGCCCACCAAAGCTGCTCTGTCACTCCCCATCCTGAGCTGGACAGGGCACAGAAAATACAACACAAAGCTCATGGGTTGAGATAAGGACAGGGAGAGATTCCTTACCAATTACCATCACATCTTTTGGGGGGAAAAATAGAATAATTAATTAGCAGTCAAATCTGAGTAGGATCATGAGAAATAAACCCAAATCTTAAGAACACCTTTCCCCCACCCTCCCCCTTCTTCCTGAGCTCAGCTTTACTCCTGATTTTCTCTACCTTTTTTCCCACAGCAGCTCAGAGTGACGGGGAACAGGGGCTGTGCTCGGTTCATCACGCGGTGTTTCTGCTGATCCTTCCTCCTCATGGAGAGGACTCCTCACACTCTTCCCCTGCTCCGGAAAGGGATCTCTCCCACTGGAGACAGTCACACTTTTCCCTTGCTCTGGAATGGGGTTGCTCCCACTGGAGACACTCACATTTTTCCCCTGCTCCAGAGTGGAATCATTTCCACTGGAGACAGTCACACTTTTCCCTTGCTCTGGAATGGGATCATTCCCTCTGGAGACAGTCACACTTTTCCCTTGCCCTGGAATGGGATCATTCCCTCTGGAGACAGTCACACTTTTGCCCTGCTCCAGAATGGAATCGTTCCCTCTGGAGACAGTCACACTTTTCCTCTGCTCTGGAATGGGATCATTCCCACTGGAAACAGTCACACTTTTCCTCTGCTCTGGAATGGGATCATTCTGTCTGGAGACAGTCACACTTTTCCCCTGCTCTGGAATGGGCTCCAGCCCACTGGAGACAGTTATTACACTCTTCCCTTGCTCCGGCATGGGGTCTCTCCCACTGGAGACAGACACACTCTTCCCTTGCTCTGGAATGGGATCACTTGCACTGGAGGCAGATACACTCTCTCCGTGCTCTGGAATGGCATCTGTCCCACTGGAGATAGTTACAGTCTTCCTTCGCTCCGGCAGGTGGTGTCTCCCACGGGAGACAGTTCTCCAAAAACTCCTCCAAGATGGGTCCTTCCCATGGCTGTAGCTCTTCATTAACTGCTCCAGGTGGGTCCCTTCCACAGGGTGCAGTCCTTCAGGAACGGGTTGTTCCAGAGTGGGTCCACCCCAAGATCACAGGTCCTGCCAGCAATCCTGCTCCAGCATGGACTCATCAATCCACGGGTCCACAGGTCCTGCCAGGAGCCTGCTCCAGCATGGGCTTCCCATGGGATCACAGCCTCCTTCAGGCATCCACCTGCTCTGGCATGGGGTCTTCCACAGGCTGCAGGTGGATCTTTGCATCCCCGTGGTGCTCCATAGGCTGCAGGGGCACAGCTGCCTCACCATGGGCTGCACCAGAGGCTACGGGGGATTCTCAGCTCTGGAGTCTGGAGCACCTCCTGCCCCTCCTATTCCACTGACCTTGGTGCCTGCAGGGCTGTTCCTTTCACATATTCTCACTCTCTTCTCTGGCTGCAGTTGCTCCTGCACAGTAACTTTTTTCTCTTTTTAAACACGTCATCCCAGAGGCACTGCCACCGTGTCTGATGGGCTTGGCCTTGGCCAGTACAATGGATTTGTACAGATTAAGAAATTATATACTTGACTTGAATTTACGAGGGAATTTTTTTTTCATTCACTTCCTTTAAAAATCTATTAACCAGTGTTTGATTTTCTTCTGGCTCATGTCAGCACAAATCAAGAGTTACTAAAGAGAACTTGCTAAAGATCCAAACTGATGCAAAATTTAGTGCAGGAAGGTTTAAGACATTGATCTGGTGCAAATGGACACTTACACAAAACAAAGTTTAGGTTTAAATAACGTTTGCACTGAAAATTAAATTAGGTTACTGTATCTGACTGGTTTCTGTATGCTTCATTCTACTCTGTTTAGCTAAACGAGCCAGGAAAACCAGGAAATGTGTTGGGCATACCCCCTACTAAGTGTCATATGAAAAAATTGGCCAGCCAAAAGTTGTTGGGGTTTTTTTTTGTTAAAGTTGAACAGAGCTTTGAAAAAAACTCTTTGATCTATTTATTCCCCAATCTGTTGGCATATACACGTAAACTGAAAAAGAAAAAAGAAAATAAAAAAAAACAAAAGCAAAAAGCCAAGCTGTGACTTGCAATGCTTGTTGCTATCATACTTATTTACCTAAGAGTCCAGACAAGGCCAAATTTAACTTGACCAAGGGCTACATCTGGCCCTAATTCAGTTTCACTGCCTTTTAACAAAAGAGCAATCAGCCAGAGCTGGAGCACTGTGCACACCAATATTCAGAAACATGATCTCAAGGAAACTTTCCAAAAGATTCAGACATTGGCTTCTCTCTGCTTTTTGCTGCCCATAACTGTCAACAGGAGCAGAGTTGGGTCAGGGAAAGACACTCCCCATGACTTTGTTCACCGTGATCAAGGGTAACATAAACGTGTCCATTACTCATCCAGCTGAAATGAGCCTCCCAGACCAGATTTCAGCACCACACCTATGAGAGCTGTGGGATCTCAAGTCTAAATTTGGAATCGGGATAATATCTAGGGGATTTATATAACCTTTATACGCATTTTATTCTCACAAGACCTTGGCTTCTTGTAAAACTGTGGATTTAGTTTTACACCCTTCTGTTGGCCTATTAGGATCTATAAGGAGCTGGCCAATACATATTAACTTTTCACTTCACTCTTTACTTCTTATGGGAGAATTCGTATGAAGTATAACCCTAAGAATAACAATTTTTTGTGGCCTCTGACATGCAACAGAAATGCTGCACAGGAAAGTGAGAGTTTTACTTAATTTAAGGCAACTAAACTTTAACTTAGAGCAACTAAAGGCAAGAAGACATTTCTCCTGCCACACATCCTTTCCTTCCAGGACAAAAGTAAGCTTCATGTCCCTACAGGAAGCTATATACACCAGGCAAAGCATCAAGAAAATGAAAATGCCATGGTGCAGGTGAGGCAATACCAACACCTGTGTATACAGCAGCAAGAAAAACCAACACTGTGTTTCCACCTCAGTAGTTAGAAGAATACTAACTACTAAGAAGAATACTGAGTCATTGTAAGGTGTATTCAGCCTAAGAATAAACAACTATGGCCTCTTTCTAAGGGACAAACTCTTTTCATACAATAAAAACAAATTCAACTTAGCATGGGTATGACTACTGCTGCGTAACTTAAAAATCACCTTTAACAATCAAAGTGGAAAAAATGGAATCTCGTTGAATTGACAAGAAACAGGCATTTCACCTTAGAGAGATGAAGTTCTGTCTGAGAGCAAGAAAGGTAGAGGCAGGGGAAGAGAAGGGCTGTAAAAATGAGTTGTAGTCCCACAAAGTCACTTGTCCTACACCAGAACTGCAAACCCTGTAAATTAAAGGTATTCCTAGAGCCACCCTCAGTAAGCAGAAGCCTGGAGTTCCTGCCTACGAGTAGAGACTTCATCTCCCGCAAAACTGGTTATGGGAAAGGACATTAAGGGATTCATTGCTATGACACTTCATGCTCTTTACTTCTGCTGTGTTTAGTTTCCTCCTCTGGTGCCTCTGACAAGCACACAGCTGCCCCCCACTGCAATCGCTTCAGCCAACCCAGACTTACTCAGCAGCTCTTCCCTCCTAGAAAGATGCAGGATGGAGATGCAGGAATTCTCAGTCCCATGTGCTTTGCTGTAGCCTCTGTGTTCCCTGAACGCTGCCTGCCTCACTTGTCAAGCAGCAAATGACACACTGAGAGCATTTGTCAAACCTCTGTCCCTTTGTATGCTTAAGGGGAGGAAACTGCCATTAATGTTTAACAAAACTACACAGGAGCAAAGCCTTTCTCTGCAATCTCATGTGCTGGCTTTGAAGGGACCGGTGTGTGAGAAATCTGGCGTGACAGAAGTTTGCTCCTGGTAGCCCACAGCTTGGGAAAAGAAACTGGAGATTTTATTTTAAAGTTACAGGGAACAACAATTTCCAATTCATTCCTGAAGCTCTGAACTGAGGCTATCCAGCTGCTAAAGAAATCACAGAAGTTGTGTCAGGTACCAAACCACACGCACACAGACACTGCATGCCGGCCAAGCTCAGCACCTATCTTGAAGCCCACATGGGTGACAGGAGTGTTTGACAGGAAAGGGAGAGGTTAAAAATCCACATTCAAATGCTTTCAGGTCTCTGCCAACAAACGGACACAGGCTATCTGCCATCTCCCATTTGCCTGTGTTGACATAAAGTGGCTTCCCAACTCAGCAGCAGATCAGGGGGCAGAGGTCTCGTGTGAGAGCAGCGTCATTACCGGGCATTTCTTCATTTGCCTGGGCTGACAAATCCTCTTCTGGCCCCAGCTGCCTCGCAGGGTGAGCGTCCCGCTGCACAATGAAAAGGGTGAGTCAGCTGGAGACATCCACGCTGTGTCACCAGGAGCATGAAGCAACAGCACCCACACCCGAATGGCACCAACGCTGCCCCAACCCAGGCACAGAAGTCCCCTGCGACAGGAGCCCACCTGCCTGCCAGCATTAGCTACAGAAACGGCCTTCTGAATCTTGCTAGCAGAATTTGAAGCACAAAGCATTTCTTTACTACTGCCACTGCAGTGAATTCTGTTTCACAGTTCAAGCAGTTATGTTGTCACCTGGAAAAAAACTTCTGGGAAATTGTGATGCACAATGGGCTTATTCTATTAATCCAAAATGAAAAATACCGTTTCCATCTATTAGCTGCTGTTAATTGCTTGTCAAAGATGTTCTTGTGTACAGCCACAGTACTGTGGATCACAAGAAGTCACCTTTACATACCTAACATTTTCTTTCTATAGCTAGGGAGAGAAAAAAAACAAATTAATGCTTTTCATTTACTTCAGCAACTTTCTACAGCTCCCTCACAATAAAATACTAACATATATTTGCATTAAAGTTCATCATTAATATGATAATCATAAAATATTTCCTTTATAGATACAGTGCTTTAACAAAGAGCTTCAGGAGCAACATATGGACACTCTGGGCAAAATTTACATATCTGGTTAATAACAAACAGGATAATTAGGCTCTCAAAAAAGCAGCCAGGCTGTCACAAGAACTGACATTCCTGTTGACTACAATAGAATTTTATTGATTGACTCAATAAATCAATTTTGAAGTGCTGTTTAGTTATTAGGAACATCATATCTGTTACAATTGTTACATTTAGTTGTGCTTCAGCGCTGAGGCCCATCCTACCAGATGCCTGCACTTTGCTGCCTGTTGCTTAACAGCTCCAGGGTTCCCTAGTGCCAAGGGAACGTGACACAGTCCCTTGTGGCACATTGACATTTCTATAGACAGGACCTGGCCGAAATGGAAATCATCTCAGAGGCCATGATGGGAATTGTGATAAAAGTTTGGAAAAAGTCTCCCAGGAGCTGTAGGCATTTTTGCATGTGTACATTTTAATAATATGGATGCTACCTGTGTATTTCCATTAGCCCAAGGCCATTTGCTCTCAATGTTCATTCCTCAAGTGTGAATGCAAGGGCGATGCTCAGTGTGGAGACTGACTCAAACACTGAGCCAATTCCCAGTTTCATCACACAATATTGCCTGGTGAATAGTCACTATGTTATTTAGAGGATCAAGTCTGTGAGGATGCTATGTCAGGGCACTTCTTACTTTGTTTTTCCAGACAAATGGGGTTGGTTTTTTTCCAAACAGAGAAGAAACATAATACCTGTCTCATTACGTTCGGACCTTCCTTTCAAACTCACTCTTTACAAATTCTGCTATGTCTTCTTTTAATGTTCTCTTCTGCCCAAGTGGAAAATATCTGCTCAGGATAACCAGTGCAGGAAGCTGGTAGGACAACACAGACTCTTGCGATTATAAGCCACTGATTCAAACCCAGACTGATTAGGGCACAGAACAGGAATTGTTCTCCCATCCTGATGGCTTTTCAACAGCTCAAGTGTAAAGAGATGAGTGCCTTAGACAGCTCCTAATGGACAGATACTCACAGAACATGGAATATCATTAGCAACGCTTATGACTTGCATCTTTGTTGGTCTTTTCAGTGAGATTGTCAGCATCTCCCTGGTCTAGAAGGCAACAGAGTTTAATTTCAGAAAAACTGAAATATTGGCATTATGATGAAAAAATGGTTGACATGGCTACTGTGCCACATGCCCTGAGGATTTCAGTCTCACTTCTTATCGCCACCCAAGAAACAAATTCACATAAGACTCGTGCTCTGATTCTCTGATACTGCTCTGGTGGGGACTCCTGTGAGTCTTGCTCATTGCTTGTATTTGCTGCATTTCAGTGCAATAAATGCACTAGAAAGTCATCAGAAACATTTCCAAAATCAAACTCTTGTCAAAATTTTCTGCAAAAACATCAAAGTTTAGTTCAGGTCTTAGTACCCCTGAGTCCACTAAAGTAGATACTGTGATAAAAAAAAATAAAAGATTGCAGTGTTAGGCGAAGTAGTCTTCATACTGCAATAGTTGCATTAAAATGATTCTTTTAATCTAACCTCTCATCTAGACCTCTGTTTTTTAAAGATTTTTTAGCTTCTCTTTTTAATTTATTTTTTTAGTTCCCAGTGGTTTTGGCAAATATAAACCTTAATAGAACAGAAAAGGTAATTTTAATGAGAATGGGTTTTTTTAATGTTTGTTACATATAAAAGCATAAAGCATTCAAAGTGTCATGACAATTAAATTACAATGGAAAGTACTTCACTACATTCCTCTAGCCTTTAAGTAGTAACAAAGTCAACTTGATCTGAAGCTTTAATGAAGCAAAATTCAATCATAAATTTGGGGTTTGTTGGGGTGTTTCCTTAGGAACCTATGCAAATAGGAGGGATATATTAATAAAACTTCCATCTACGAAAAAGTGATTTGTTTGACTGACAAGTGCATTCTTCCTGAATGCGCTTCTAAAATTAAAGTAGAACAAACCAGCCAGCAATATAAATGGAACAGCAAAATTCCCTGCCTCCCACTAGCAACTGTTTGAGGAAGCCCAAAGGATGTACCCAAAACTAGGACCGTTTCTCCAGTTCTATCTCTTGATCTAACTAGAAGCTGTTACCTCATCTCACAAACCATTCCTCTCATGTCTCTGGACTCCTGTGCTCATCAGAATATTTCTTCAGCCCTGCTCAAGTGATTCCAAGAGGTTTGAGCCTGCCCTCTGCTCGGCCAGCCCGAGGTCAGAGCCGAGCAGCACGAGGGAGGGGAACATTGTGCCTCGGACCATCGGAAATCAGCACAGCACCAGTGCTGCTTCCCCAGATAAAGAACAGCAATACAGTCAAAGCCTCCATTCAAACCCTTCCAGGTTTCAGGGTCACTGGAACCAGCACTTTGACTTGTTCCCACTGCAAATGTTTCTGTTGCTGATGGTAGCAGGTGCCCTCCCACCCACCATGGCCCAGTTCAGAGTTCAGCTGCCAGAGCTTCATGTCCCAAGTGCACCTCCAGCCTTACAGGGTAAAGAGCAGCTCTTACTCCTTTCTGAACCAAATCCGCACTGCTGGGAGCTGAGCTGCTGAAAATTTGTCAGCTTCAGGCTGTTTCTGCTTGTAAAGGAAAGAGTACAATATTTGCTAATAGACTTCACATCAGTAACTCAGTTTTCCCCGTTATTTGGCTAAAGTTTATTTGTACTGTTTTCTAAATCTCAGTGGTTTAAACAAAATAAAAAAGCTGTGTCTAATCAGAGCTCCAATAACTTAGCATATGGCTCAGTTGTAGAATGTTATTAAATCACTGTTCTTCCAAAATAAAAGCTCACTGTCAAAATATTAAAACTTGGTTCTCTTCTAAAGTAACAAACATTTTCTACAGGGGGTTTGTTGTTTCTTTTCCTCACAAATTCATAAAGAGCTCGTAAATGTTCCCACTAGTACTTCTGAGCAGCAGGCAAAGACTTTTGGCAGGAAGATCCATCTCAGCAGTTCAGTGTGGAGTGCCTCATCGCCTTGAGCCATGCTCAGCTGCCCGGAGATCTCCTGCAGCAGAGGGGAGAGATCCCAGCCCGGACAGTGGGGAGAGGCTGAGAGCACATGAGCTCAACTCACACCACTGGCCCCTTGCTGCTCTAACAAAGTCCCTGAGGGCTGCTCTGGCTGGCAAAACTGGGAGATGTTTTAGCCCAGGCCACCCCACAACTGCTAGGGCAATAGAAGGTTTTATTTTAAAAGAAAAATGAAACAAAGCCTTGGCTTCCTGCTTTAGGCATACATAACTCACTCTCCTTTCCAAGCTGGTCTCACCCCTCCCTCATCAGAGTCTCTTGAAAAAAAAACTTGCATGCCCAAGTATGCACAAAGCAGCAACCACTAACCCACCAAACCACGCACAAATGTCCCAAAAGCTGTGAACAACCACTTCTAGACCTGCTGCCTTCCCTGTTCCTGAGTACTGAGTGTAAGCCCAGGCAGAGAGGGCCTTTCAGCTGTAATTCAAATGCAGCCATCCACAAGGGAAACAAGCAGCTTTTCTATCACTCAGAGCAATGCTGTCGATGTAGAGCAATGCTGTACACTATGCAAAGAAAGCAAGAGATGAGAAAATACTTTATCATAAATGTGGTAAGATGATGGCAATCATACTTAGAAATTAGTGGGAAAATTGCACACAATAGAATTTCAAATAAGGTCAAATTCTCATTGCTTTAGAACAACACAGAGAGCTGAAGCTGCATCTTTTGATTTGCAAGTTATTGCATTCTTCACGATGCTCTCCATTCAGAAAACTCAGGGCTTGTAATAAATCTCGTAGTCTTTAAATTTATATTCACATGAAATACATAAATACAATTAATTGCATTTTGTTTATCTTACTGTTATTATTTTTCTTATAACGGGACCAGGGCTCCACTGCGGTGGATGCAGCGTTATCTCCCTCCCAGCGTTCTGTAGGTAATGGTGAGGGAGTTTTTCAGTGTTGTCCTGCCTTATCTGCCCCTGGAGTCGCCCACCCTGGATGTGCACGCAGCTCTTTCGCGTTAGTCACAAGATAATTCATTGTCAGTGCAGGTAGACTGGATCACATCTGGATGAATGAGCTGACAATGAATTTGGGCAGTGCCTACAGTTCAACACAGAGCTGAGGAGCACTGGTTTAGTTTGTGGGGTTTTCTTATATTAGGAGTAGCAGAAGGACTGAATTAATAAGAATTAATTTAAAGTCATATTGTTACATAACTGGTAAGACAAGCAAAAGGCATTCCGTTTGCACCCATGAAGGGATGTCTCTAAATGAGAGACAAGTCCTGCACAGACATTGCATCGCTGAAGAAGCCCTTCCCCTCAAACAGATGGTTTTTCCTCAAGACATAAGATCATCTTCAACATGAAAAACTTTACTGTGGAAAGGGAAGAGAACAGAGCACTCTCAGGACAAGCCAGCAGAGCAAAAATCTGCCAGCCCTGACAGCAGAGCACTGCTTAACGCCAGCGCTGGACATATTTGCACATTCTTTTATTTAAGAATTCTGGAGGTGTCAATTCCTAAGGCAAAATATTTCTAGTCCTCTGCCCAGCCCACAACCACATAATCCTTTCAAAGGAAATAAAGTATTTCAGTTGGATTTAGTAATGTGGACCAAAAGTTCATTTCGCTTTAAAATAAATAAATACGTTTGCTGTAAAACTGAATGAGCTTGGCTTGAGTATGACTGACTTTGGAAGTGATCACACATCTCAGGTTTTTAAGGCTGAAACACAGGCACAAATTCTTCCTTTAATTAAGATTTTTCTAGAATTTCATTGTTTCTAAGTTTGCTTCTGCCTTCAGAGAAATGCAGGAAAAAAACACAAGACCTTGATGCTCATGTGAAGCAGCTGAACACGGATCTGAGTGCATGATGGGGACAAGAAATCAACCCAAAACAATACTTCTAAGTAACCAACCTATGGGCTCACTTTGTTAAGAAATGTAAGTCATTATTTTATTTGATGTTTAAAGAATTGAATATCATAATAATGTCTTTAATTAAATATAAATTAAAAATTCATCTGAAATGCTCCTGAGGTATCCCTAGAGTTATATTAGTCCAGATGTGTTTATGTGGTGCATCTCCATTGCCTTCACTGGAGGTATCTCCACCGATTAAAATTCTGTCCTATTAACTTGAATTCTGAAGAAGGAAGAAGTTCTGAGCCACAACGCCAGTGCAAACATATCTGAGCACATGTCAGGCTAATGGGGGTGACAAACTGGCAGTGACAGCAGGAACGGCCTCACACACTGCTGGGAGATAAAACCCAAAGCCTGTATTTAGAGGTTTGTGGGTACCCAGCTCAGTTCTTCCCAAGTAAGGAGAAAGACGCCAACTCACGGTATCAGATTTCAGTTCTAACCAAATAAGAGTATATTTGGTTCAAAGATTCAACTAAAAGTATTAAGAAAGGAGAAGTTTTCTGAGTGTTATTAGAGTAGACACTTTGCAACTTTGTGCTCATGGCAATTTGTAGACGTAAACCTTTGTTCGCACAAATTTCTAGTGTCTTGCTATAGCACCCTCTGACATCAGGGCCTCAGTTTGTTGTACCATTAAATCAGGATTGCTCAGCTGGAGAACACCTTTCACCAACATCCTCTGGTGAGGACACCACCTTTCCTGTACAGACTGGGAGGAAAGACAAGAGCCCACATCACAAAATCCAGTCTGTGACAAAACTCCTGTGACATAGCTTTTCTCAGACACATAACCTCTGAGAATCCTTTTTCTCAGACATAGTCCTTTTCCACAACTGGAACCAGGATTGGTTTCTGCTTTGCTATCTTCCCAAATTGAGTCCAGGGACATTAAACTTAAAAGATGTTTGTTCTAACTCATCATGGCAATCCCTCTATATATTCTACCAAAGTCACCATGCTAGTGAAATGCTTACTTGCAGCAGACTTAATTTTTGTTCACTGCAAATGTTATAGAAATGTTTGTGAGCTTTCTAAAGCTCTCTCCTAATCTCCAAGGTAGAATTCATACATAAGGCACAGAAAATATTACAGGCAAAGAGAAATCCTACCGCTTACAAATACACTGGAAGAAGTCTGTACCCCCAAAATCAGAAGTTTTTATGCCTCATGCAATACACTCAGAGAAAACACTGTAAATCAATGGGCTCCTCTAAAAACAAACCCTTCCTGTACTTCAGTTACTGCAGCAGGTGAGAAGGCTCAAGTGCATAAAATGCCTTGAGATGCAGAGTTAAGAGATGGCATATTAGCCAGAGGCAATAGGAATGACTAGGAATAGGTTAGGAATGATTTACTGAAGTTACGTAGCCACACAACTCCAAACATTTTTCAGCTCTGGACTGGTCTTTGTCACATCTAGCTTCTCTAACTGAGCTGCAATTTTAAGATATAATGATATATTAATATATAATTATTTTGCCCAGATTCTCCTTTTCTCTGTTATACTATACAGCCTACAAGCCTGAAAATTGTATTTTGCTAATTAGAGCATGACTTCAGACATAACTATAGGCCTGTTTTAGTACAGTACAGCGTAGAGGTGATTTTGAAGTCAAAGATAGTAGCGCCATTTCTACATTTCCCTTTGTTTGCACTGGAGAAAACACAAGTTTTGGACAAATACCTAATACCAGATAGAGTTATTGATAGAACAGAAATACTCCAGATAAATATTAAATCATTTGCTAAGGGAAAGCAAGCCACATTGTAAGGAGAGAGAGCTACAATTATGCCTTTCTGTGACTTCTGTTCTCTTAAGGTTTTCTCAGAGTTACGCTGATCCTCTTAACTACGGCGCAATCAGCCCAAACACCCATTTGATGCAAAAGGGTCATGGGCACGCATGAGCTGCAGGCATGCTATGGGCTCCTTTGTCCCCTGTTGAAGGGTTCAGAAGATTTCACAGAGCTGCTTCCTGCCAGAATTCCTAAGCAGTCACTTTCAGCTACACCTAAGGTGCTTTCCTATCCTTCTGTTCCTTGGCGTTCACCTCAGTGACTCACAAGGAAAGATTAAAGCTGTACCCTAGAAGCTCACTGAAAGCCAGAGTCTCCTTTTGTAATCATAACAATCCTTCTGCAATTTCTCCAGTTTTCTTCCTGTAACTGACTCTTGTTCCAAGCAACATCAGAATGTTCCCACTGGCTTGGACCAAAACAGCATTCCTGGTCCAATGTTCAGTCACTGAGAGTTAGCAGGTGCCTGGAGGAGAGAATAAGAATGTGCAGTGCAACTTAACCGGCTTAAGAGTCTGTTGATTCACAGATTTTGTTGCTTTGATTAAAAGGCTTTGGAAGATTTTTCTTCTATGAATTTGTCTGACTGCAACATCCTATAAGAGTAAGTTTAGAAATATGCTGCAGAAAAGTGCCTTCTTTTCAATCTATTCTAGATCTGTTGTCTTCTAGTTTCATTGGATTTCTATTAGTTCTTAAATGGAAAGAGAATTTTTTTCCTATTTATCATCTCTGTTCCATATATCATTTCAGATACTTCTATTATTCCTCTTCCTCTTCAATCCTTTCCTTTCTAGGATGAGGAGTTCACAATCAATCTACTCTTGTCTTGTGGTGAAAATGTTTCATGCCTTCAATCACCCTCATCATCATTCTACAGTTTTCCCATTCAGAGCACAGTCTTTGTCTGTTTTCTCTCCTAACACACACACGAATCTCAGTTTGCAACAAATGGTGAATGAACTTCAGGTAACTTCAAATATAATGCATTAGTGTGGACTTATTTATTTAAAATACTTCAGTTTCTTCAGATCCAAGAGATTTTTTCCCCTCCTGTGCTCACAGCAGGAGCTTGCGAATTCCACAACCAGATTCTCCATTGAAACTCACAGTTATCCTCCCAAATAATGTCCTCACTCTGCTCTCTGTCTTTCCCTCATTTCCTGAAGTGCCATTCACACAACTCTGGCGGAAAAATGGCTCTGGTGATTCATGCCAGTTAATTCACACCCTGGTGAGGACCAAGGGAATTTTAGTTACTGAAAGAATCTTAATGCCTGCAAAGCATGCAGACGTAATGATGTTTACGTGGAGGCACCTTCTTTCCACTGAAGACTTTTATTATTAAAATTTAAATCTATGATCTACAGGGATCTGAATCACTGCCAAAGTAATTCAAAAGTCTTCTACAGGCTTTGCTGACCTTTGCTTCTGACCCATAGGGAATAAGAAAATGTTGAATCAGCTAGTGACACTGTATCACTGAATCACATCTCGCGTCTTAGAATCATACAAGCATTGAGGTTGGAAAAGACCTGTAAGATCATCAAGTCCAAGTGAACTGTCTTGAAACAATAAATCACACCAAAACTAGGACTGACAAGAAAATAACCCTAAAAGTATGTCTTAGCAACCAGGAGACTCATACACCTGTGTTATGCCAATACCAGCACTAATAAACTCTGCTACCACAAACTACAGAGAAAGTACATTTGCAGGTTTCCAAATGTCCAGTCAAATCCCACACTAAACATTGACAGCGACTGTTCAGTTTAAGTGAATCTTTGAACGTTTGCAATAAATCTTGCAAGCCTTAAACTTTGATTATGCCAGGACTTAACAACACTGATTTACAGTCTGACTCAAATGAAGAATTCTCATGGTCAACTCAAATAACATCCTCTTGTAGGGTTTCTCAGAGACAGATGAAGATTGCATGAAGCAAAATAATGGATGGAGAAATAGTGCACGATAATCTATTCATCTCACTTGTTGTGCAAGTGCCGCTCAAAGATTTTCCTTAACTTCAGGCCTTACTTGTACTTACACAATCTTTTCCTGACAAAGTCTAATCAAAACAGATGATGATAAGGAAGGACAGTTTATCTGATCGTTACTATCCAATAACTTAGTATCACACAGTACTTTCTAAGCTATTCAGGACAGAAACAATTTCGAAACAAAAGACTTGTCCAAAGTTTGCTAAAGTCTAGGCCCAGGTTCCCAGCACCAATCTGTCTGCACTGGTAGAAGGATGATACACAACTTGATCATTAGGGAACTGGTTTTAACATCTGCATATTGACTTCTTGGAAATTCCTCTAGCCACCCTGGCCCCTCATTATTTTATGGTTTTACTGTTTAGTACTAAGAGGTGGCAAACACATAAACGGGAAGTGTACAAGGATATCGAGCCCACCTCTGCTGAGCTCTACAGCAGCACGATATGCCTGATAAAAAACACCAGAATGGATGCTGGTTATCTATGTCTTTATTGGACTGCACATTTTAAAATGTTTCGTTTTCCCCTAACTGTGGCTGATAAAGGCGATCTACTTTGCAAATTATTTTAATGCTACAGAAAGGACAAATAAGCAAAGCAACAGGGATGAGCCTTGTACTTTACATTCAGCCCTTTCCCACCTGCAACAGGAGAGTCTGCCCATGGTCTGTGAAGGCAGATACAGCAGAGGAAATGTGACTGAAATCAGCACAAAGCACGAACTGGAGATTGGCAGAGGCAAAAAGCTGCCATGCAATCACGTGGCTGAGGAATTTAGCCCAAAACTCCTGAGTCCTACACAGCACCTTCCATACAGGTCTTTCCTTGCAATTTCTTCCATCATAACCAGCCTGCAAGCAGCAATAGCCTGACAGAAACACACCAGAAACAACCTTTCCTCATACCTTGGTTCCTCCTCTCCCTACAAAAAAATTCTCTCAGCCCAGCAGAGCTCTCTCTGTGTCAGAATAGAGGTTGCTTACCCTTGAACAGAGTTTTGGTTCCAAACACAAACTTTACTCAAAATCTACAAATCCTGCAGTTCTCCACTTACCTATCCAGAGTGTCCTGAGGCACTTTACTCCCTCCAGCTCTGCTGTTGACACTGGTGTTCTTGTTGGCAGTCATGGTCATTTCTGCTTTCTAGAAATGTGGATATCTGTGAGAAGAAAAGTCAATTAAGCTTCAACAAGCCCAAATGACAATTAACTGCTTGAACTACCATGCTGTGCAAAGGCAAAACTCCATGTTGCTTTTCATTTTATAAAATGCAATCAGTGTAGTTATGATCCTGAAAAACAAAACCCTACCTCTCTGCTGCTGCTATTCCACATCCACAGCCAAGTTTATCAGAGCCCAGCGCTATAAATGGAAATATCCTGTGGGAAGTAGGTGTGTGCTTCAGGTGTCGACCTGTCTGATGAACAGAGCTTGATGCCAAGTTCAAAAAATATCACAGGCTTGCTGTGGTTCTTCCATCCGTCTGTGCACGTGGAGATCCCAGCAATGGCACCGTGTGGTACTTGCAAACACCGTAGCTGTGTCTGGCAGTTTGTCCACACAACAGCTATCCCAAGGAAAGATGAAAGCTTCTCACTTTTAAAGTGCAGTTCTATTATGGAAATATTTTCTAATAGCAAATTTATTCAAGGATGGATTTTTTGATTATAATTTTCAAACCTGCCTGTGACATGAAAATATCACAAATGGTTCTCTATTGGCCTCAGGACTCTTTAAGTAAAGCTGACTTAGGATACTTGTAAAACCTCAGGTAATATAAAGAATCTTATCAATTCCTAGCTGTTTCTTTAGCAATTTGATAATTCCAAAAGTTGTGAATTTAATTTCAGCCCTGTACATTCAGTTAAATGCCCAAAAAGTGGGTCTCATTTCTGTGACATAGCTGCACTTTGGCAAAGAAGCAGCCCAGTACCAAGATTTATTTTGCCTTCATTCTGCTGTCTTAATAGAACTGTCATGCTGTGACTGAAGGGAGAACATGATGATATGGATACAAGCCAGGATATCATCCAAGGGATACAAAAACAGGAATCCCAAATATCGTGCCCCTCCATTGACTATATCCCATGTTTCTCTGGTGTGCAGTACAAGCTCTTAGTGGTCATTTCCTCTGTCATTGTAATCCCTTGAGAAATATTTTGCAAAATAAGGGAGGAATGTATTTTCATGTCATGATGAGATTCCTAAAATGCCAGCAGAGTCCCTTGAGAAAGAAATGGAACAGTATTTATTCCACCCAATGCTACAGGAGTCATTTATGAAGGATTCTGTGGCTCTGCTGCCACTGGTCTAGGTGGTTTCTGAGATGCTTCTTAGTTTATAAACTAAAATATCTACCATGGTTTACAGCAGTGCCACCCAGGGTCTGAACCAGAACCAATTTTTACCACCATTAAAAGCACAGCTAGTGCAAAAATAAGGAGTGTTACGAAACATCTTGTTTACTCAAGCCCACAGGAAGTCCAGGCTGCTTGAGAAGCCACGGTAACGCGATGCCGCAAAGCAAGCTGGGGACTGAGAACACACAAAAATCCCTGCACTAACAGACCTGTCACAGTCAGAAGGACATTCTCTAAACCACTTTATTCTGCCACAAGCACAGGCAGAAAATCTCCTGCAGATTGCAGCTCCAGAGGCAGAGTCAATCATGCTGACCACAGACCCCAAGTCTACTCGTCCTTCTCCGGTGTCTTGTATCAATTTTCCCAGATTAAGTGGATTACTCAGCCCAGCCTCCCCGCTGGAGATCACA
>VZRN01004655.1:821257-835555 GCA_013397935.1 Dasyornis broadbenti | reverse complement strand
GGGGTTGAAAATTGAAGTTCTATTTGGGCACTAAAAACAACAAAGAAAACCCACACCTCCTCTATCAGACAGTGAATGGATCCCTCAAGAACTAGTTTCAGCAGAAACTATTCTTTATATTAAAAAATTCTTTATATAAAAATTCTTTTGGAAAATATTCAAGTTATGGTTTATGGATAGAAAAGCATTTAAAAAATACACATTAAGGCCTCCATTAAGAAACAAAAAACAGAAACATACAGAGAAATAACGATTTAAATTAATGCTTTGGCAACAACAACAAAAAAAAAATTAAAATATCACTTAACAAATGGATTTGACCCAGATTCCTACCCTCTGTTTTAAGAGAACATTCTTGAGAACAGTTCACAGGCCTGTTGGTATAACCAATTTATCTCAATTGTGTTACAGCTTTCAAAGCGTCAGTAAAAGACTTGCAACATCCGTTCCCACTTTGTTGCCTACACATATTCTTACCAGTAAGGGCTATTAAAAGAAGCTGAACTAAAACTGAAAACAAGAAAAAATTTAAATCATAATCAGCAGTTGAAGGGAAGGGTGTTTTTTCTATGTACTAAAGAGGAGACTTGAAGGATCTGCCACAAGAGCCATCTTGGCCTGCTCTGCACTTCATATTGTCCCTGGTTCTTGTGACAACATCGTTTTTGTTTAAATTTGTGTTTGCTTGCCTTCAGCCCACCCAGGCTGTCTTCATCTTCAGGTGATGACACAGTCATGGCACTTAATTTATTTCAGTCTGAAAAATCACCAACTCAGCTGTGTAGAAGGAGTAAATCTAACTGCATAGTCCTTTTAATGACCATTTAAATGGAGATAGTGGATGAAAACAGTCTCAAGATACTTATGTGGCATTTCATTAATAAGGTCCATACAACTTGATATTGTTGTCTCAACAGCATTCTTATCTTAACACCCTGATCGATTCACTTCCCAGTTGCTCTACTGATTCTAAACTTCTCTCACTGTGGTTCTGCTGCCAAGCAAAAGTCCAAACAGAACCTGCCATTTCTTGGACTCTGCAATAGGGCAATCTGAGGGAGATACCAGAGTAGTCAGCAAAATCTATCTTTTAAACACCAAGGCTCCACAGATCCTTTCCCTCCGAGTTGGTTTATCATGATCAGAGTCATTGACCTGAATTTTCCTCTTCTGCAACAGATACTATATTTGCAATTTTCAAGCATGCCATCAACATCACAGCATCACAGATGGTTGGAAGTTGGAAAGGAGTTGGAAAGGACCTCTGAAAACCATCCACTCCAAACCCCCTGCTGCAGGTTCACCTGGAGCAGGTTCCACAGGATCTTGTCCAGGTGGGGTTTGAATATCTCCAGAGGCATTTTTACTGGAACAGTTGTTTTCATGTGTTCTTCATATTTGGGTACCTGCCCAATTCAGCCCATCTGATGTTACTTACTAGCTGCTGTAGCTCTATCCCAATTTTCTACTTGGAATAAGAAGCCTTGTTATAATCCCCTTTTTAATTCTGTCCAATTATCAAAAAAAAAAAAAAGAAAAAGAAAAAAAAAAGAGTAACTGACGTTTTAAAAGACTGAATGAGCATCCTATTTGAAAGGTCTTTCATCGCCTTATTAATCTGTAAAACCAAGACGAAAACTGTCTTGTAGTTAAGAGATGAAGAAATTGCTAGACATCAATAAAGCTTTCTCAGTTATAGGAGCTCGGCATCATTAAATATCCCAGTGAGAAAGAATATATTTTTTAAAAATTAAGTTTCCAGTTAACGGATGTTAAAATCACACCTCAAGCTTTTACCCCAAGCTTTTTTTTTTTTCATCTCATTTGTGTTTCTGTCAACATTGTTACATAAACCATCTGAGAGGTTTAAAACTAAACAGTTCTAAGCAGTGGGGGAAACCACAGCATGATAACTGACAGGAGGCTTTGGCTCCTTCTTCATCTTTAAGCATCGGTTGCTCAGCTGCTGTTTCTCTGCAGCAGGGCCTAGAGCATTTATAGACTTGAGTCCAGGACTCCTAGTTTCCTAACACACGCTGCTTCATCATGTTTTCTTTTGATTTGGCTGTTTTTTTGGTAACTGCACTGTTACTGTATTCCAGCCTGCCCATCTGGATACAGCCAATACTAGTTCACACTCACTGCAGGTGGTGCCCTTCATTGAACACCTGATTGTTCAAATGCCAGCAAGCAGCACCCATGGCTGTGATGTCACCTAACAGAGTTATCCCTGTCTGGCAGGTGTCAGACCTGGGACAGAGATGACGAACATAAAACAAGACACGGACAGTGAGAAATTAAGGTAAAGTATGATCCCTCTAAGTATTAGCCAGTTCTCCTTCAGCCAGATATAAACCTCTTTTCCAAAAAATAAAATACTTTTCCTATGGCATGTAGTCCACAGCCAACTCCAGCACAAGAGATTTGATCCTCAAACAATCTGAAGCATGGACGAATGAAAGCTTATAAAATACGTATCCTTGTCTATGTTGGAAATAGCACAATTCCAAACCAGAGACTAATGCTGAAATACAATCCAGGGGCTGTGCTTCCATTCATAAACTGTTCCATTTGAACACGGGGTCTGGAAAGAATTTTATCCTCATGTTCAACCAGAGAGCCACAATTTATTATAATGCTACACTTTTCAGTTTCAAAATCATATCCCTAACATTTTTTTCTGTCAAGTCCAATGGAGATTAGCAGACTTTTCAACCGGGATCATCCATAAAGGGAAAACACAGCAGAATCCAGCTGCCCAGAGACACAAGGACGCGAGTCCAGTTATGCAGCACATGGCTAAAAGAAAAGAAAACCTACTGTGTACACACAGCTTCAAGAGCCTGAGCTGGAAAGGCATCAGAAAAGTCCTTTCCTTAGCAACAGCATATGCGGGATCTCAAATTTTCAGCTCAGTAACAGCATAAGTGGGGTCTCAGATGTTAGCTCTGTCTTTAAGTTACCACTAGACTGTCTATGCAGCAACCCAGCTCCATTACTGCTGTGTAAGATCACGGTAATGCTCCCTGACAACTTCAAACCCCAAAATAAATAACCAGTGCTTCCCAGTCACTGCATATTCTGCAGCTGAGACGTGCCACAAATGTACAGGCTTATTTACATCAGTTAAACTTTGAGCTGTTTCAGGAACCTCCCTAGGTCCTCTAAGTAATCACTACTCTCTTATGTTCAGAGTATAAGGAATTTTCGACAACACTGGTATGACCAATTTCAATCTGTAGGCTCACTGCTTTTTGCATCATTTGTCTACAGTTTTCCAGTATCTTAAAATATTTCTCTGGCAAAAAGATCACTACAAAAATTGCAACAGAGCTGAAAAAATTTTCTTTGATAGTTTCCCACATAGAGCAAGATGAAAGAAGCATCTGATGCCAGTATACAACAAGGTAAAGGCAATTTAAGTAATTACAACAAAACTCACATCAACTTCTGGGCTAGAACAATTTTCTCCTCTGAGAAAAGGAAAGGGAAATTAGTGACATGGTCCTTCAGCCCAAGGATGAGATCCAGCAATCCAATCTGTGATTTAACACATCATTTCTCAATACTCATTTTTCTCACAAACCTTATTGCACCAGAAGTCTCTAGCTTGATCATGATATACTCAAACCATGCCACAAATCAGATTTCCACAGTGTATTCAGAAGTAGAAACTAGACTTCAGTTAACATAAACCTTTAAATGAAGACAAAGGAAATTATGACAGCCATCAGGTACAGAATTCTTGTACAGTAAAATTTATTAATCTGTTAACTATTAACCAAACTTTCACATGCTAGCAAAAAGCCTTTGATAAGTCAAAGCCACTACCATGGGTCCTTGGCATTGCATTCTTATATTTTATATACTTGGTCACCTAATAAAACAGTCTAGATCCCCTCAAGTCTTCCACCTCTCTTTGACTGACACTGAGCAGTCATTTCACAGCATGGATGATAATTTAAAAGGAACCCTGCTTTGACTAGAGCTGCTACAGAATCTCTTTTTTAAACCCATCTCTGAGTAGCTTTGTTTGTGACTAAGATAAGAAACATATTTAACACAGCAGCTGTAGCTCCATGAGATGCTTCACCATCTATTTTGGAAGGCAATATGCCAGGAGAGCTGTGGTGCATTTTCATTCATCTCTTGGCTACTGCTCCTTTCAAAGTTTCTGTCCAATGACAGCCAAAACCAAGTTCTATGAATCATTACTTGAATGAGATCTAATTATTCAATTAGTCTTAAAGCCTTTATTTTTATTCCTTGACAGCCTTACACACCTCTTGCGCTTCAGGGCATTTGTCCACATGTCTTTCCCACGACTGGAAATGCAGGCAATTTCTTTCCCAGCCATAATAGCTTTCAGATTAAGAAGAGAATTAAATACAATATCCTGCACCTCCCCTTTGGATATAGTCCTTTTTTTCTAGGGAGAGAGGAAGAATAAAAATCTGTATAATCACCTGCTCACCGACTTTTCTGAGACCTTTGCATACTCCACAGATTTATCGCAAGTTAACTCCCTCACAAAGATATTTGTCACATTTACTTTTACCTGAATATACAAGATTATTAATGAGGTCTCAGCTATGAAACTGCAAATAAATGATCCACCTAGCTTTGTATAAGTGGGGGAAACTTAACATTTAACTGTAAAACATGAACTACTTCCAGAAGTTTATTGGTTGGAAGGTTTTGATGATGAGGAAAGAAGAAAAAAAAGCAAAAAAATCCCTCTTAATTCTCCACTTTAATCCTTGAGAGTCCCACTACCTTTTGTTTTTCCTGCTACTACATTAATACAAAACAAAACAAGTCTCAGAACAAGATTTTCTGCTTTCTCCTTGTATAACTACACACAAAAGAAACAATAATGAATGGTATAATATAGATTTACAACAAGTTTCTGATTATCTGTTCATCTAAGTCATCAAGACCAGAACTCCAGGTCACTGAGCTCTCTCAATTCCCTAGAAAGATGACTCAGTTGCTTTTACAGGAATACTGTCTGGGGTTCAAGACAGTTTTCTGGGGAAAGACTTTCAAGGTAGAATGAAAAATGCAAGTTAGGATGCAGACAGCTAAGACAGCAAAGCACTTTTTCACAATTTTAAGAAGCTGCTTTTCCACTTCCCCACTGGTACTGCTGACAGGAATGTGCTGGCTGTAGAAAAACAACAGAAATGCAAACTTCTCATTGAGATACAGGATGGAGAGATTTTGTAAGTGCTGCATTTTTAGCCATGGATTTGTGACAGGATTGGGAGAAAGAGATGAGCAAATTGGCAAGTATTGACTCATTCACCTTTCCTTTTAACCAAAAGATAATTAACGGCTCTTGAAAATCAAAATGTGTGTATCTCTAGAAGAGCTACGGCTAGAAAAAGGCAATATTCAACTCAGTCTAACAGTGGTGCTCATCAGGCCTGAACTTTACAAACCCGTTTATTATTACACCCACCACCTCAGAAACAGAGTAAGACTTAGCACAGTGAACACTATACAAACAAAACCCAAAATGTTGGTCTCACTCGTGTAGTCTCTCTTCAAACACTGTGGCAATTGGAGTTTGCTGTGATGTCATCCATGCAGTTTCTTACACCATCCCTACAAAAGGTGCAATGGAAGAGGTACCTTGCTGGGACTGGTTGTTACCAGGAGACAAAGAAAACTTTGCAGTAAATGTCATGAGTCACCTAACACTTCATTTTGCTGTAGTTTTGCAAAAGAACATACAGCATGACTGGTAATGCTGCTCACCACCTCCTAGCAGATCCTACACACAAAGGTCACACATTATGAAATGGTTGTCAGCTCCTTTTGATTGACTGTCCTAAAGCGTTGTCTTTCCTACTTTCAATGCCAAAAACACCACAGAATTTCAGTCTTGCACAGAAATACTTCATTCATGAAGCAACACCTTCCCCTTCTAAAGAAGTCTTTTACCTCTTTCTCAAAATAGAGATTTGATTTTGTTAAAAATGCAAAACAAAGGTAGTTCCTCACAAAACACACAGCTGTGCTGAGGTACATGGCGTCCTTCGAGAACAAACACATTTGCATCCCTTGTCTCTCATTTTCCCATTGACTGTGTCACGAAGTTCATAGAATCATCAAATGGTATAGATTGGAAAGGACTTTTAAAGATCATTTAGTTCCAACCTCCCTGCCATGGATAGGGACAGCTTCCACTAGACCAGGTTCCTCAAAGTCCCACCCAACCACCTGGCCTGGAACACTTCCAGGGATGGGGCATCCACAACTTGTCTGGGCAACATGCTGCTGTGTCTCACCACTCTCTCAGAAATTAGAATTTGCTGTTGGTACAAGATAAAATTTAGTCTGAGACACATCCTGATTCCTTTTTACTCAGTGTCCTGAGTGTAGCACCAGGATTCAACTCACGACCTTGTGATACAGAACCCCAGGGTCTACCACTTCAGCTAAAAAAAAACTCCAATACCTGCCAATATTAGCAAAGCTGCATCCTGTTTGCAGTTCCCCTCAGAGATGGACTGAATGCTTGTAAGCAGATCTGATTCTATTCAGGAAAGGACAATCATGTTCTACTTCAAAAAGCCCTCCTCGTTTTTATCACTTATGTCATATTATCTTATTTATACAACTATTATTTCCCTTCTTTTATCTTCCCTGGGTAAGAGGGGCAAATACTGGTATTAAAGAACTGTCTAGTTTTCAAGATTGATATGTTCATGACAGGAAAAAAGCTCTCCATGTCTATAATTTTATGCTTTTGTTTTCTCCTTGTTTTATGTATGAGTGTGATTTGGCATACAACATATGAATAGATAACCTACAGATAACAAGCAGCTGCAGAAAGCTTCATCTTGTAGCATTCACTGAAGAATTCCAAAGGGAGATATTAGTTGAATATAAATTAAATACTCCTGCGTTGTTTGTTTTTTTGCTTAAATAACTGCATGAGAACAAGTCTGACTGCTCACCCCACAGGTTCAACCCTGTCCAACTGAATATCTGAATTTCTGTAACTGTTCCACAAAAAAGACAGTTTGATTCAAGGGTGCCCAAGAATGCCCTGTCACACCTTTGCTGGTACTTTGATCCCCAGAAGTTCAGTCTGACCTTTGGAGATATCTTGGTCCCCAAAACAATAAATAAAACTTCTTAACAAATGGAAAATGCATTGAGTCAGCACTGGCTCAGCCCCATAGAGGAGGCTGCAAACGGCAGAGAAATGCAGCCAGTCATGGCCGGCTCCTTCACACAGAAAGAGCACAATCGGTCCATAACAAAGAGCAGGAAGAATAGTTTTCTCTCCTTATCCATATGCTTTCCTGGCTAGGGCCCACAGGGGCTTTGCTGATAAAACACAGCTTTGTCACATTTGTCAGACCTGAGGCTGTCATGGAAACATAACTGATGTGACAATCTTTGATGAGCCACTGTCACAAGGGCAATCTGTCTGAGACAAGAGTTGCTGCTCCTGCTCAGCAGTGGCAGCAGTGAAACAGCCCAGCAGCTCTCAGCATCACCACACTGTCACTTTTGCCCTGGACTGTTTTCTTTTGGGAACACCATGTGTCCAGGGTACTGAAAAATTATTTCACAAGGGTCCCAGTCTACAATGATGGGTCAGTTTGCTTTTAAATCACATCATAATCAAATCTTGCTTATAAGTGCTGAAATGATAAGCTGAGCCAGAAGCCTGGGTTTTGACTTTGCTCCCTTTCTTCCCACCTTGCAAAGCCAAACTCTCACCCCGAAGAATAATCATGTTTTAGCAAGGTTCTCTTAACTCCTTCACAGTATCAGCTGGCTTTTTTTTCTGCACTGTTACCCCAACTATTTCCCAGCATTTCCCTTTTCTACTCAAACTCAGGAGCAGCTGACTGCTCCCTCACTGCGAGCAGCAGGTTTGTCCTTTTCTCATGACAAATCATTTCTTAATAGTAAATATTTTAATGCTTCCAGAAGACAGCATATCATTTGGCACCAACACAGGTACTAAAAACTCACCCTTCCCAGGAACCAGTGGCAGCTCATTTTGGAGTCTGTCCTGTCACTGTGCCCCTGAGGGACCCATGTGATGCCAGATTTCAGAAGACTGCAAGCCCAAGTGCACTGCTACTGTAGGCAAGGTCATACATCACACCAACAGTGCAGCTGCCAAAACAGCTTTACATACCTGATGCAACTCAGCAAGAAGTTGATACACAGATGAGTTCACCTAATGCAGCCTGGTTTAGTACATGGAAGTATTGGGGTGGAGAAAGAGGAATTTGTTCAGGATTTCAGGACATCTCACAGCCTGACCAGAGCAGCCGTTGACTGACTCCTGAAATCTCTGGATAAATGGCCCCTTTGCAATCAGTCTGCCCTACCCAGAACACTAATTATATAGATTTTCCAGAAATATCATGGAAACCTTTAGCATAGCTCCACTGCCTTCTTCTACCTGAGGATCTTGCCATAATTTTAGGGCAGGTAGCACACCCATTATCAGAGCCATCAGAGCCACAAGCACAGGAACTGCACTGGGAACTGCTGACAAGGTGCTGCAGCTGAAGACCTCGGGCTGCCTCTGGGATGCCCAGTTCTTCCAGATGATTCTATATCCCAGGAGGCATTCTGTGCTATAGCAACGAGTCAGGTTCACATTTGTGTACTGAGTCATGCCTATATTTGTTTCTGCTGTCCATGCACATCACCCAATAGTAAATAAATCACAGCGAGGACCTTAGCTCTTGATGTGTTTCAGCAGAAACCTGGGTAATGTCTCCACAAAAGAGGAAAGCAGATCTTAATGCCCACCTCAACTCTGAGAGCACATTCCAGTGTCCACTGAGGTTGGAGCACAGAAGAGTTTAACCTGCTGATGGGGTTCCCTGCACAACCAGCTGGGATAGCAGCCCCCTCACCACACACGGAGCTCCAAACACATGGGCATCAAGTGGGTGTTTCTAAATGCAGCTGGTTCAACTTCTGCCTTCATCCAACCTCTACATGATACAAATCTCATGACTGGGGGACAATTTTGCCTTCTTGCCCCATCCCTCTCTACACTCTCACCTTTTGTGTCTGCTGCCACACTAGAGTCTCCCACAGGGAGCACAGGGGGAACAGTTCCATAAAAGCAAGTGACATTACAGCATCATGGCAGAGGCTTATTGCTGTAGGAGGCAAGAGGCCTCAATGGACCACCTTAAACAGCTCCAGGGACAGGACTGTCTCTCCTCCACTGAAGCGTCAGATGAGAGAAATTGTAATTGTGCCTCAGGTGCCCAGGCTGTGAGCAGAGTCTTGCTTACAGGGCAGTGCTTTCCACAGGAAAAGAAAGGGGTGACCAGACAGCCACCTGCAAATGTTCTGGGTAATACTGCTCAGCTTGCTGTCATGTGCTGCTGCTAATGGAAAGGGCACTGAAAAACCAATGTCTGCTCTTAGATCTTCACACACTTCCAAAAGCCAATCTGCTGCCCTGAGCCTGAGTGCAGCAGGGTCAGTAAAACAGTGAAACCCTGTCTGATGCACAGCAGAGTAGCTCTAACCCAGAGCGTCGGCTGATTACACAGAGTATATCCATTGTCCAAAAGTAGTTTTATTTTCACTCTTCCCTTTGAAATCAACTTGACTTTTCTCCAAGAACCAACACCAGAATGAGTCACTTGAAATTATTGTTTAGGTAGGTTTGTAAAGACTGAGTTGCAATACGGCCCCTGCCCTGTGACAGCATGCCAGGAATCCCCCGGGAACTCTCCCAGAAAACTGTGAGGGAATGAACGCAAAACAGGCTGAGCTGTTCAGCTTCTCCTCTACCCCAGCACGGGCTTGAACATGTTGACAGCAGGGTGGCATGAAGATGGTTTTGTCCCCTACAAATCTTTTGGATAAACAGGATTGTGCTCTACATCAGAAATCTCTCTTTGTAACTTCAGTCAATATTTTCTTGGCTCACCACTCTTGACAGTCATAAAACAGCTCTCTCTGGAATACGCCATTCAAATTAATCAGCTGTCAGCTATTCTTTTAAAACTAATAATAGAAGGTCTGCATGAGCCTGTGAGAGACTGAAACATGGGAATGTGAATTGTGCAGCTGCAAATGTTTCCGTACTGCTGCAGCTCTCAAACTGCTTTTTGCTCTCTACCAAGAAGGCATGAAACAGCATTGCAGGGAACAGGTTTTGTACTGTCCAAATTGCCCAATTGTCCTCAGCATGCCCATAAATGTGGTAAATGTTTAGTGACGCCTTTTAACTTTCAAGGAAGCTTTAAAGACAGGAGGGATATTCTGGTCATAAACCAACAGGCACAGCTGGCCCAGGAGCACAGATAATTTGATGGCTTGGATGCCAGCTGCACAGGGGATGCCAGACTGCGCTCTTGCCATTGGCAGAAGTTTTAGCCTCCAATTTATCTTCTTGTCATCAAACTGCAACAGGATGGGCAAAAAGGGTTCCAGGAGGAAGCACTGCCTGAGAGGATGGGGAAACAGGACTCCTTTGAACAGGCCCTTGCCTACTGCAGTTTGGCTCCAAGTGGGCAGAGATTAATGTTGCATGAGGCTTGAACTCAGAATAAGAGCTGGCACTGGAGGCAAGCCAACTGTGCAACGCTCCTGTAACTGCTGTGGGGACTCTCTTGTTGTCACATGCAGCTGAGGAAAAACTGGGAGGCTCTGGTCAAAAAGCACGCAGGTTGGAAGCCTGTTTGCAAAGCCTGATGAAGGAACAAGAGCAGCACCTGCCTCTTCCAGGTCTGCCTTCAACTAGTACCACCTCGGGACTTCGCCTCTACCAGCCTGAAAAAATACTTTTACAAGCCTCGCAGGCTTTTAAAAGAAAGAAGCAGTCTAAATCCCAGACCGGAAGCCTTAATTATAATGGATTTGTGTGAAAGTCGCCAGATCTTGCCCTGCCCTGTGATCAGGGCTGTGCCAAGAGTCTGCTTTGTGTCACACTAGCGACTGTGCTAAGTTCAGCAAAGTAACTGGGTCAAAGATGCACAGCCAGAAGAGAGACCACTGATTAGCACTAATGAGAGCCTTCACTGCAGAGCAGAGTGACAGTGCAAGCATGTCGAGGTTCTTGCTGTAATTAAAGGTAGCCATGCTCATTTCCATTATGAGCTGCACAGAACAGATCTGTTTGTGTGTCACGTTTTACACCTTGGGAAGACACTCAGTCATCGTGAGCAGAAAGCAGCACATGAGAGGGAACAGCTGAGAACTCATTGTTCATACTGCTGGAGTTGAAATTAACTTGTGTATAATCAGGAAAGATTTTGAGCATCCTCATGAGCAGCTCTACATGCAGCACTGTTGTTTTCAGTCAATTGATTCTACCCATAGTGGGCACAAGGTTACAGATGAAGAACACTGATCTCTGTTCAAGAATTTAATGGTACATCTGTCCACAACATCAGGTGCTCTGAAGTTCAACCTTCAAAGAAAACAGCAGAAACAGAGAAAACTACAGGGTTTTTCCAATGTCTCACAGACTTCCCGTAAGAAGAAAAATAGAAAGGACTCTGTAGTTATTGATAGAAAAGAATAAGAGCAGAAAATAGTATTGAGTGGTACAGACAAAGTCAGTCCTAGGTTTCTAGATAGCCTCAGCTCATTTACAAAGCAGCAAATTTCTAAGTAATAAAGACAAATACATCAGGGCAGGCAACAATTAACCTGAAATTCACTTCAATAGACAACACAAACATCTACTGTCAACTTATGGATGGAGGGTATACAAGGAATTACACAAGACAGGATGTTATGTGAGATAAAACAAGCAATTAAAACATTATACACCTCAGAATATAAAAATTACTTAGTAGACAGCCAAGAAGAAAGAACAAAAAAAGCTTGCTACTACTGTCCCTTCACTGTCCTTCTAAGTACAATGAGACAGAAAGCAATCCCATCAAAGAACCACACCGACATCTCTGGAAAACTCAGAGCCACTGACTATCCACAGACAGAACATGGACATACAGCCCCTGGCAGAAACATGGTGGACACATGGCAGCAGTGAGGAGATTTATATCAGGATAACACAAAGGAACTGTCTTTGAAATACAGAAAGTGACAACTGCAGGAAGCTGTAAATGCTGGGCTAAGGACCTGTCCAGAGGTGCTGTGTTGAGCACAGAGCTGTTACACCTGCACAGACTCCTGCAAGAACTCCATCTGCCCTGCCAGCTATACCAGCAGCCTTCCTGAATTGCTTTCTCCATCAGTGGATGAAAAAAACAATGTGTCAGTCTTGTTACGATTAGAGTTACAAGTATATTATATTTTTTTATTATTATTTCCTACTTTTAAGGTAAACATAGCACTACATACAAAAACTTCATTTGAAAGCATTCAGAATGCTCGAACATATGGCAGTTATCTTAAAGGACCAAGGAAAACGATGCCTTGTATCGCTTTTCAAAGTAACTTGCAAATGCTACAGCACAGACCATTAAGGGAAATGCCACTCATCCAGAAGCTCTGGGAGAGAATTCACCAAGCTTCCTGCTGCATCACAGCAAGCAGATACACACCAAAAACCCACTACTGCCTTTGGAATGCCTCGTTGGCAACACCTTTTAGAGTTCTCTCAGGACTACCAAGATTCTCATCTGTAAAATGTAAGCACGTAAAAGCAGCGGTTCTGACACTGAAAATCATTAGATTTGTCTGGTCTTAGAGACGTCAGGGACTAATAGCATTTTCCTGCAAATGAGCCTTAAACTGGGGAAACCATCACAGTGTTCTTTCTTAAGGAGGGAGACGGCTCAAATTAGCACACCAGCTCCACAGATATTTCATTTCTAGTCAAAAATAGCAAAAGGATTTCTTATTAAACTGATGCCAACCATCAAAGAGATGAAAAAAAAAATTTTTTTTTCCAATCCAGGTTATCAATACTTGCTAACAGTAATATTTTACTCATGGAGGAAAGCTGGCAGACAAGAGGTGGACACAAAGTGTTGGGCAGCGCTGATGAGCCCTCAGTTTGCAGATGACAGCTGTCAGTTCTGCTCCAGCACAGCCTGCTCCTCTCGCATGAGCGCTTTAGGGGAGGTCACAGCTATGACAGTGTTTTTTCCCTGAAGTCTTCCTGGAACTTCCCCCTGAAGCACAGCCCTTTAATCCGGGAACAGTTTGCACACGCACACACACACACAAACAACAGCCATTTGTAAAGAGGGGAGGTGGGATAGAAGGGTCCGATTTCCATTCATTGCACTTTCCCCTCCAGGAAGATACGAGGAGAAAGTGGAGATCAGCATCACCATTATCTCCAGCGTGTGCTATTAGCAGCCGCGCTGAAGCCAGGCAGCAGCGCCTGGCATTGTTTGGAGCAACACAAAAGACCTTCTGTTTGGAAAGTTCAAGAAAGAAAAGGGGGAGCCTGTGGCATGGTCCTGCAGGCAAAAGACTGACACAGAGGCTGGGAAGTTCTCAGGCAGAGGCTGATCCCAAGCCCTTTGAAGTTGACGGGGAAAACTCCCATGGACTCCAGCAAGCTTTGGATCACGGCTGAAATGCACAGAAGGGAACAAGGCAGCATAAAAGGAGAAATGAGCATCTCCAAAGAGGAATTTTAACAGCACAGTGGTGACCTAATATATTCATCATGCTTGCTGGTACAATGTGTTTTCGTGATATTTGGCAAAGTAGGATTCTATCAAATTTTTAAGTATTTTCATTAGGACATAGCAGTTGTACACTCAACATTAGGTACTTTTCTGCTTAAAAAGCTATGCATGCTACCGTAGTGTTGAGTGTTTAATGCAGCATTTAGCAAAAGGAAAGCTGAGAGGAAAAGTCCCTTTCAAATTGCTGAAATTATGAGTTTTCTACTTTCTCTCCCCACTGTCTTCTCCCAAAAAGGCTGGTTTACAGCTGTGAAATACAGAGCCTAGGACTGAAAACTTTAGTAAGAATAATGCTGCCAGCATCAGCTATTCATGAGCAGCCATTTAAGAGAGAGCCCAACCCAGAAGAAACTCTTTAATAGCACATTCTCCAATTATTAAAGAATCCCAAGTGCATGGAGGCTCCAAATCCTCTGCTTAATTATAGTTTAATTAATTTTCTGATTAAAGATTAATATAGGAGCATTCAGGATCAAAGAAAAGTCTTCTGATTTCTGTAACACTTCCAGAATAATTTTCTTGCATATAGGAGTAATTACTGCAGTGGGTTTAAAGTTTGGTGCTGTCTAGGTCCTAAATGACATTTTCTGGGATTTAATTTGTTACAAACTTTTTTTTAAACGCTTCTTGTAGCCTTTGCACAAGATTCAACAAAGAGCCAAAGTTACTC
>VZRN01004655.1:791958-821230 GCA_013397935.1 Dasyornis broadbenti | reverse complement strand
CCTCCACCCCCCCCCCCCCCCCCAAAAAAAAACAAAAAATGCAGGATGTTTCCTCTTTCCCTGGCTAATAGAATCCAACTGTTGCCGCATGACATCACTCCCCAGAGTTAGGGAATCCAAGCTCGCTCCCGACGCTCTCGGCTGGGAGTAAACACCACCACCAGTTAAAAAAAAAAAAAGAAAAAAATCAAAGTTTACAATGGGAAGACATAACATGAAAAAGTCAGTTTTTGTTACCTGAAATTTGGAGCATTTCCCTTTCCACTCCATTCTCAGATTTGTATTTCCCAGACAAAACTCTGTGTTATTATCTGAGGCAATCAGAAAACCGGTCGTTTAGTGTCTAATACCTGCTGTGCTTCCCATAACTCCTTCATATGACCTCTCACAGCACTGATTCCAGCTAAAATGATTGCAGAGAACACAGACAGGCCAGGCCAGTTGTCATGGAGATCTCTCTCCCCCCCCTCCCTTTTCATAAGCGCGCGCGCACACACACACACACACACAGATTTAAACAATTCTGGGAGGCATCCACAAAACAGCGTGCCTTTTCATCAGCTACGTTTTGAAACATTCCACCCCTCCTCCAGCCCCTCCCCAGAGTCAGCCCAAGAAGCTGAGCTTTGGTCAGGAATTGATTGTTGAAATTAGAGATATCGCCTTCTGAAAAAGAGAAGACGACCACAGAACTTGTACTTTTTTTCCCCTCAGAAAGTAAAACAGAGATGTTTGCTCACCAAAGCTTTGAACTAAATCTGTTGCATTCAGACCTGCAGGCTATTTGTCTTTGCCTGCCTTGTTATGAATTTGATATCCGAAAGCACTAAAGCTTTGTTGAAACACAATCATGCAGATTACAAGAAATGCTGCTGGCATGGCCTGACTGCTTACCTTGCTGTTCTCCCAGTCCCGAGTCAGTGACTTAATTAGCACAGGTATTCATCAAGGTCACGCAGGACTTCCTGTATTCTTTCATGTTTCTGTAATTAAGAAGAAAATTGGGCAGGTCAGGAACATGCAACTCAAACAAACAAACAGAAAAAAAATCCCCCAGCGAAACAAAGACACACAGATATATCTGGAAGTTTTCTCATACTGACTATAAATTTAAGTGTCTCTTGCCCAAAACTTGCTATCTCCCAGTTAAAGGAGCAACTCATTTCACTGACGTTTGCAAATACAAGAACTGATTAGTTTACCATATTCACTGGCACCATGGTTGCAAAACAAAACTTAGTCCAAACATAAATAAAGACATACAACATCTTTTCCTTGACAAAAAAAATCTAAATTAATCCCCACCAACGTCATATAGGAAAGTCTGGACTAATAAATCAAGAGAACAGAAAATATTTTGTAAAAAAGAAAGAACATTTAGTAAGAAAATTCAGTTTAAAAAGTATTTGGACTCAGAAGAAGAGTACTGTGCCCAAAGTTTTTACACTTTGAGAAATACCTTGGAGACGTATTCTTTAGAGTATTTAATCAGACTCAGTCACTCAAAGTTTTAAAACTTCATAAAATATACTGAAGGGATTTCATTACTCGGTTCTGCAATGAGCAGTATAAGCAGCAGTCCCTCTAGTGGGCAGAAAATTGCAAAGCTGCCCGTGCCATGCTATGTAGGAAATCAATTTCCTCTTTATCCATCAACCACTTCATTATGCTGCTACAGTATTCCACCCCTGCATTTAAAATTCAAAATTAGCATGTGAAATCCTTTCTATGTTATTTAGGGAGCTGAACACAAGAAAATGTACATGATATAATCACCATAACTAGGTTTATACATGAGGAGATTAGAGAGTTCCAACATATTACTCTTCTGGTAGTGTGAGGTAACCAAGAGGTCTCATGGGATCACCTGTCTCTCCATATAGCCATTATTAGATACAAACTACAGCAGAGCATATCATTGCCTGTACTTCAGAAAACTCTCAATTTTGTGAGTGACAGAGCTCCCAGGAGATTGCACACTTAAAGCACCTCTCTGTCTAACAAAAACATCACACAAAAGCACATACATGAGGCATATTTTACACTGTTACCAAAAACTGCGTGCAGACTATTCACAGGTAAAGAAATATAACAAGACAGCTACTTAAGCTGCCAAGGATTCAGAAGATGCTGAAAAGACATCACATCAAATAGTTTCACATGCTAAGTTCGCAATTTCACACTAAGTTCTCTTAAGAACGCATCGGTGAAGCCCAGCCAGAGCCATGAGAGCCAAATACAAAAAGATTGTGACCTGGTTTTGTCCTGAAAAGTTTCCTCTGGTGATGACTGAGGTAAAGTCATCACAGGCTGCAAGTGGGCACAGTTTCAGCAGTGTGACTGGGGAAAGAGGGAAACTGCTAACTCCTCCCAAGAAAGTAATGTTTTACACTGCATCACTGCAGAGGGAGTGTTTAAAGACACGGAAGTAACAAAAAAACGTTCTAGGAATTGATCAATGGATAAGTGAAACAGTTGATCACGCTCAGGTCTTCTACAGACCCCCTTACAGGGATGGTAACGTGGGATTATGTACAACCATCTGCATCACATCCCACTCAGGCATTCATGGCAAGGCTCTGTGGCACTTCCTTCGGTGACCACATCTGCATATATGGTAAAGATCTGGGGCAGCAGGCAAGCCGGCATTCACAAATAATTGAAAGTGCTCAGTGCATTACATATGAACACAGTTACAGTTTAAAATTCCAAGCAAGGCAAAAGAAGTCGTTAAAATATATCACACATACACAGATATGTAGGTACACGGCACAGTAGTAAAACTATGACCCAAGCTTTGGTCTTGGGCAGGTGACCACCGCAGAAGGCCTCAGACAAGCACACTTTTATTCTAAGCCTCATGAATGCACCCTGAATCAGTTCCTTGCCAAAAGGTGACGTGTGTAGCTCAGATTGATCCCAGTGAAACAAGAGCCATTCCCACATTTTACTTTTTTTCTCACTGGGCTTTCACTTGAGCACATCAATACCTCAGAAAACAGTTTAGGATTGGGACAGAGTCTGAAATCATAAGCAGAGGACATGATGAACAGCTGATAGAACATTAATTACATTATCATGGCTACACTGCCATCAAAAGGCATCAGAGTGTGTACCCTCACCCCCTGCAGGACACAGACAATCCATTACTCACAAACAGCTGATGTTTAGTTTCTTATTTCCGATACATTTCCCGTTTCTGACTGGTTGAACACACTCCTTCCTACGCTCCTGGCCTGGGGATGCAGCAGCCACATGAGGTGCAGGAGCAGGCATGCACTGAGCAGGGTGAGTGCACAGCAGGAGCCCTCACCAGGCACTCCTGGAGTCTCTGCCTGGAGTCCAGGATGGGAAACATGAGCTGCCCTCCCTGCAAGCTGCGTGGTCTGAGATTCTTTACTGAATGCTTTCCAAGCAGCCTTCATCAGCAACAGGAGAGGAAACCAAAATCAGACTTGTTCCTCATGAAATTTTATCACTTTCAGTAGGTGAAAACACATCAACTATGGCATTTAAAAAGACAAAACCAGAGGTGACCTACAGACTAAGCCAGCCACAACAGCAGGACAAATCTCTGGTAGGTGTAAATTCAAATTAATCCCTGCTCAAACTTCATTTTCCTTTGCATTTTTTAGATAAAAAATATTCTTGTAAAATTCCTTGGGATTTTTGCCCTCCTCAAATAACTTTCTGCCCTTCTCAGGAGCTTTTGCCCCTTTCCCATTGAAGATGGCCACCTTATTGCTCTTCCTCTTGTGCCATCTCTACACATGTACTGACCAGTGACCTCAACAAATATGTATTTGTTTGAAATTACATCATTTAAAACTCAACAACAAAAAGTGAAACTTATTAATCTGTCCCAGTATTTTTTTAACCCAATACTGCTGCAAGTGCCTGCAGCTCCTGCTGACCTCGCTGGGAGAGGTAGGGAGCTTGGGAACAGCACTTCCTCATCACAGGCAGAGGTATGGAAAAAAGCGGAAAAGCCCGAGACAGCTCATAATATAAAGCACACATGCACTACAAAGACTCTGTTCTTTGCTCTTTTTATAGAGACCCAGTGCTCAATACTTTTGCATAGCGAGTTCTGTGGGTACCAGGTGGCACAAAGTGATGACAGGCAGGGCAGCAGCCACCACACTCTCTGAAGCAGTCCCATAGCACCACTGAGCTCTTTAAACTGAGAGTGCACAGCACTGGCCCTTATTGTGAACACTCCATTGTGATGGTATAAGCACACAGCAATAAAGCAAGTGGCACAACACCTCTGACTCCAAATCACATCATTCCACCAAGTGATTAAACCTTCCACTGCCTTCAGTGGCATGTTAGCTTCAATTTTGCCTCACTGCATGTTTTGCTAGGATGGTGGTATCAAAGCAAGCAGCACAAAAGTACATCGTAGCCTTGCAAACAATAACAAAGGAGTTGACCCAATGTATGAATGCCTCAGTTGCAAGGGGACTGTACAAGTGGAGGACTAGGATCAGTCAGCTATGGGACTTGTTTTCTTCCCCCATTTCAGATCCAATACTTATGGTATATCTACAACTCTATTCTAACAGGAGAATTAAGTTTCCATGACCTCCTTAACAGCCTAGCAAGGATCAGGTTTACAGCCCAGTACTGATTTCACTAACACAGAAAAAAAAAAAATTGTGAGTGTATTTCTACAGTATTTATACAGTATGTATATAGGAAATGACTAATCATAGCTGTGCTCTCTGAGATGCTGCCAATCTCTTTATGGCCCCATATCCCGTTTCAGTTTGATCTCATTCTGCAAATGAGAGCCTGCCGTTCTTGGGTCTGACCCTGACGTTGCAACTGTGTGCAAGACAGCAATTTGAAAGAGTTTCTAATTCACTGAAACTAAGGAGAGATCTGTACCTGGGGGTCATGACAAGAAGCTGACACCCCTTCAATTCCTGTGCAAACACTCATTCAGAAATCAAGTGGCTTAACGTTATGGCTGTTATTGTTTTAGGCCCTGATTCAGCAAAGCACTTAAACATTGACTTTGTAAGAACTTAAAAATGCACCAAACGTGCTACAATATTTTACCGAAGTAATGGTTTAGTAATGTTGAATATTTTAGAAAAGAGAGTGGAAAGAGTTTTTATTTGGCAATTAGAGCTATAAGACACTGTTTGATCGTACTGAGACACAACCTCCATGCTAAACCTACTAATGATGTTGAAAATTGCTGAGCAATAAGCTGAATAATTCCTTAATAAAACAAGTTTAAATACGAACAGCGTGGAATGAACTCATGCGAATGCCTGGTTTGAGAATTATCCATACCTATGGTCTGATTCATGACAGGAGACACATATTACAGCTCACCCTGCTAGAAAAGCAGTACAAAGCCAAACAAGCCATGCAAACTGGCTCTGGGCCAGGCAGCCAATTCAGCCAGCCCTCAACATCCCAGTGCTGTAAATTGTGTCAGATGGCACCAAGCCAAGGCACAAGCCAAGCCAGAGGGATAACCAAAAGGTGGGAATCTCATGTAAATAAGTTCTTCTTCTCCTCCTTAATGCTCCCTGTCTGCAGCCCATCTTCCTTCCAGTCAACACCCTTCCTTGCATGGCTAAGCTACATCCCAGGCGTGGTCAAAAAGGAGAGACAGGAAACTGTAGGTCCAAAACTGATGGAGGTGGAAAAGCCCCCAGGGAGAGGCTATTTGTCCTGCCTGTATATCCCCATCAAGGGTGGATTTATGTCCCAAGAAGAAGGGCAAACGAGACAAGCAGGCTTCCTCTGGGAACCAGCCATATCAGGAAAGATGTCAATGAGTTGTTTGAAATTCCACAGGGTTTGATTTGAACCTACACGAATGTGAGATCTCCATTTGGTCTTACTTCACTACTGTTTCTTTCATGTAAAAGCGAAAGGAGGAGTTTCTGTTGCCTCTGTTCACAGTGCACATCCTGTGACACAAGATGCTACATGTGGGACTTGAAGACAATTCAAAAAACAGATCCCCTCACACCTGGAATTGCACTGAAGCAGAACACACAAGAATATAACCCTGGGAGAACTAAATCTTGTGTGAATCTGAGCAAGTGCTGCAAAGCTTTGACTTAATGGGAACAGAGAGGCAGAATCCTTCTCAGAGCACATAAATTACAGGAATACAGATCATATAAGCCAAATCCCCACCTGAAGGGGAACTTTTCAAATTGGTGTCAAAGTAGCCCTTCCTGGACTTGCATCCAGGTAGTGAGACAAAGAAAAAGATACTGTTGGGAACCACCTCTGTTGATACACAGGCTATAAAGCCAACAAAGGAAAGAGAATCTTTTAGGGACATAAGGACAGATAATATTGCAGGGATGACTTCTGAAGCACAATATGGGCGGTGATTGCATATTTTGCATTCTTTTCCCCCTGCAAAGATGCTTTCCAGAGCACAAGAGCTCTTAGTTTAAACTCAAAATGGAAAATGTGAGCCTAAGGCTGTGCATCCAGTATGATATCACATTGTTTACATGAGAAAAAAGAAATCACAACCAATAGCACTGTACACTCTTTGAACTTCTAAAAAGATAAATAAATAGATAAATAATGACAACATGTTTTGTGATTCCTTTTGATCATCAACTATGAAAGTTCACAGGAAGTTTATACAATACCTCTGACTGGATAGATCTTATCTTCCAAATCCTAGGAGCCAAGAGACTCCAAGAAGTGTCAGCCTGATGTTCCTTTGGACAAAAGGCAATGACTTCTCCGTGTGCTAACACAGTTAGCTTCCTTTATTTTAGCCATGACTTGAACCTCCAAGCTGGCCTGGAGACCCTGAGAAGTGGTGTTAACATGCTGGGGGATGCCTGTGAGCCTCACTTCTCATCTCTGGGAAGGATGGGTCGTGTAAGCATCGGCCCAGCACTACTCCCATCACCTTCACCCCACTGAAACCAAAGCCAGTGGCAGCGCGTGTTTTCTGAGGGATACAGTGTCATAAACATCAGAGCAGGCAGATTTTAAGCCACAGACAATAAAGCAGTTTCTTCTCTACTTTGGATAGAAGAGATAAACATAATATTGCTTTGAATATGCACAGCTCGTTTTATTCAAGGCCCTCAGGGTGCTTTGCAAAACCGGGTAAATGTCACTCCAGTGTGGCTGCTTGGAAAAGAGAAGTTCAATGGCTTTGTGTGCAAGTCTGCACAAGTCTTTTCCTCTGGAAACTGTGCGTGACCAACAGTGTTCTGAGCACCAGGCTCTGCTGAAATCCCCTGAGGTCAGTTAGAACCTGGAAGGCAGTTCCATTTGGGCATGGGAAACATGCTGGTTTCCAGTGCCACAGAGGGAATGAAAGTCAGTGACAGCGGGGTGACTAAGACGAGCTTGTGCAAAACAAAAGTAATCCAAAATCAGGCCATGCAGACAGTTCAAAAGCATCTTATGAACTCCATGTTTGTTTCTCTGTACCTCAGTGCTTCCTGGGTTTACCAATGGAGTGTGGTACAGAGACGTCCAAATCAGCCACAACCTTCCTAACTCCAGAACTGGAAGCAGCACAGCCCCAACAGCTCAAAGCAGTGCTTGAACTAGTGCAGCTGGATTTTCTGGGAAGGGGGCTGGGGCTCCACACAGTGCCCCACTGCAGTGCAGGGCTTTGCAGACCTCCTGGAGTCAGCTCCAGGGCCCTTTGTGCTGAGCTCCATTGTGTGGCACACACATTCCCTGAGCAGCACGCTGCAGACCGCAGAGGAAGCCAGTCCCAGAGCTGGAAATTCAGCTCGCAGCACCCAAGCTCCAGATGAATGCCTTAAAAGCAAGGTCATTCCTCCTCCTTCAGTTCTGTGCATTCTTCTAAACAGAGCTGGGGGATGGGTCTGAAAATAGCCCCACATCCAAGGATGGACTGTCCCAATGTCCACATTTAGGCTGCTGGAGAATCACACACATACCTGTCTTTTCTTCGCCACTAACAGCAGAGGTTATTACTTAAGAAAAAAAACATACACATTCTGCTTCATTCTTATCAAAACAGATGGCTCAGAGATAAGATTTTTCCTCTCGCCATGAACAAGCATAATTTCTTATTTTCATTGAATTATTTCCCATTTTGGAGACAAAAGCAAAGTAAGAATAATTTTTTTTGGTTTTTTTTTCTCATCAAACTGTAAAGGGTGGAACTTGGGAAAGTACCAGTGCTTTTCTTCCAAGTCTGGGAAAACTATACAGTTTACATAGGCCAGGACACTGTTAGAGATATTTTTCCTTTAAAACACTGGATAAGGTCCGTGTAGTCACATGATGTTCCCCATTGCTATGGACATTGTTTTAAGGGGATGGACAAAACTCACTGCCTGGAGCTGCTGCTGCCTGCTGTTCATACTCTGGAAGTGGTGAAATCCCACAGCACGGGCTGAGTGTCAGCCATTCAGTGTGCAAAGACCACACACCAGAAAGTTTGCAAAAGGCCTTGCTGCCAGTGAAGAAGGGCAAGTAAAACCTCTCTTAAAAGCCTCAGTTTCTAGCTAACCCCTAACCTGAGGAAGCAGTGAACGCTACACTGAAATCTCCGCCTAAATCCCACAGCTGGGCCAGGCTTCCCAAGGAACTGGACATTCCCAATCAATCCCACAGAGTTATGCCAAGCTCTAAACATGTCAGCTGTGGCTGTTACCCTTGCAGCTGGGGGTGTGTGTGCTCACTGCAAACACAAGGTAGTGCCTACAGTGCTGGAAGCAGCTCATGGAAAGTCTGAACCGTAAGATGCAAATCATTAGGAGCATACATCACAACTTGCTCTGGGGAAAATTCCCCATTCAAGAACAGACACGCTGATTACGTCTCCAGTTTTCTGATTTCCTGACATGTGAGAGTCCCAGCAGTAAATATGAGAGCTCTGTGCTTACTGAAAGCGTAAAGCAATGCTCTCAGTTTGTCAGAAAAAGCTGAAAGGGCTATTTTGCACATATTCATGATGTTGAAAACCTCTACTCTTCCTCCTGCGCTGTGTGGAGGATCCTAATGAGGAGTCAGCAGAGTCAAATGCTGTTCTTGCTTTTGTCACTATGCAGGTAAATGACCTTGGATAGCTTTTGCCTAGTAACACAAGGCCTGTTTGGCTTTCTGAAGGTGTTGGAACGGCGTAGTAAAACCACGAGCTTCAAACAACATCTATTTTTGGTCACATTACATGATTCTGTACATTAAATAACCTATAAAGCTGTTTCCGGTTTCTTAACCTGCTTCACACCTATGCATTTTTGATACTCCTTCCAGCCTGAAAAAGGCCAAACATGTACAGAGTTACCTCGTCATCCTTACCACTGAAATAAGAATTTTCCCAGGAAGCAAAAAATGCAAATGCAATTCTGAGCTACTGAAAGAATTAGAACCTGATTTTTATAGCCTGTTTATTCTGATGAAGTTGGAGTTTTGCATTATTTTTCTTAGATTTTTGTATCTGGTCACACTCTAAAATAATTAGTTGCACTGTGAGATTAAAAAGAAACAAATAAACAAAAAACCAATGCTGTGGGTCATCTTTAAAATCCTCTCCATCCAGCTGCATTCAAAATAAGCGGCACTGCACCTGTCTTGCAGAAACCTCCACAATGGTTAAATATTCCACACCAAGTCTTGTGTCTTATCACTAGTTTTATCTCTGGTTTACCTGGGTGTGACCTGGAGCACATTTTAGTAATTCTAGTTCCTCATCTCCTCTAGAGTGGCTTCCAAGCCTAATTCACACATGGCTTGTGAACCAACTGTAAAATAAAACAAGAGCTTGCAGCACCCATTCTTAGATAGCTCAGACACTCATAGAAAGCCAGCAGACCAGCACAATGCAGATGTTTGTAAAACACAGTGTCATTTTACCTCCTGTTGTAATGGTATCTTAATTCTTTAGAAAATATAACCATTGCCTGCAATTCAGCATGAACCACAGGCAACCGAAACAACTTTCTGCTTTCTTGCCAGTTCCTTTCAGAGCAGATAATAACTGAATCTATTAGCAATACCATTATGATAAATTTATTAACCTTCATAAGATGGCCATAGAGTGCTGGAAGGAAAGTTTTATTATATTAACAACAGACTGGCTATATCTCTTTTAATTTAACTAGATTTCCACTACTAGGCCCATTTAGAAGGCTGTATTAACACAACCTTCAGAAACATTTTCCCTACACAAATTTAAAATCACATGCTGAGCTAAGGAATGGAAAAGAAATGTCATGCACTGTCATGCACACACAGAGAATAAGAGTCAACTGCTTGAAGGCTGTCTCCTGGATGAAAGAGCAAGCCCATTAACAGGAGAAGGTGATAAAAAATCCATATGCAGCACGGAGCACCTCTAAAAGTCAAAACAACAACAGGCAATTGAGGTGGAGAGTAGAGCAGACCGCTATGACTCATAGGCTATAAGTCTAGTCAGTGAAAAATCTGGCAGAAGTTTGCTGTTTGACTATGTCTGTACATTCTCAAGAGATTTATAGCTGCTTATTAAATCATCTGTTCCTCTTAAAACTAAAGAAACTGTATATGTTTCACTGGATTTTACATCTGCCAGAAAGGCCCATTAACCAACAGTACAGAGTAGAGTTTTTCCTATTGAGTGAGTCATTCAAAAGATTTTAAGACATTACTTGAGAGAGAAAGGAAAACCTACACAAGTGATGGGCTGCAGTGTGATCCAAAACCTGCTGCTTCAGGATGGGTCTCCCTCACTGGCATCTCTGGCGTGCCTGGCTAATCTTCAAAACAGGTCCTTTGAGTAACAAATAGTTTCTGCCGAGGAAAGGAAAGGAAACAAGCACTTTCTACAGAGGAAAGTTCTACAGAGGAAATAGTCACGTCTCCAAGTAAATGACCACTGTGGCTTGAGACAGGTTTTGTGGAGCAGGTTCATGGAGAGTGGTGACACACAGGCACACACTGGTGCCAGAGGACCTGTCAAAACACGAGGAGCTGGCATTGTCATCGGCTTCCAGACAGAAGCTGCTATGCTCAGGAGCTAGAGGGAAAACACCACTAGCCCTGCAGTTCATCTCCAAGGCCAAGGGAAGAGGAGGAGGAGATGTGCACAGTCTGCCCCAAATATGAACAGTGCTGCTTGAGCACTGGTTAGCTCTCAGAAGAGTAAGACAGAAGGATGGGTAGGGCTGCCATTTCCATCCTGGTTAGCTAAACAAGCTGTTTTGTTATCTCAGAGTGCTCGTGGAGCATCTCCGCCCCTACCCTTCCCACACATTATCCATTGAGAAAACCTGCACTAACAAAGAATGTTCCTTCTCCCATCTCCCTCCCCTCCTCTCAGTCTTACTTTTTTTTTTGCTCTTTTTTCAGCCTTGGGCACATCCACAGATTAGCTCTCTAAGATAGGCATCTCTCAATGGTAGTGTACAAAGATGTTACTAAATAGAAACCATTTGCTGAGACATAGATGGGGCTGAATGTCCCGAATTCCCAGAAGGTAGGAAAGTTTTACACATTTTAAATTAACCCCTTAAAAATAAACACAATCCATGCACATTTGCCAAACATATGAGAACGCAGAAATACTCCATCCACGGCTACTTCTGTGTTAAGACTGGAATAGAGACGTACTTTAAAAACACCAAAAATTCCCTTCTGGGTCAGACCCAGCAGTGCCTCTAGATCAATACTCTGCCTTCAGAGGCAGTGAAAGGCAGTGCTAGTCAGGACAAGCCCAGGAACCTTGCTGCTCTCTGGCGATTTTCCTCTGTCCGTGGGAGACTGCAAGCTGCGGGTGAGCAGAGCTGGAAAGCAGCGAGATTTACAAAACGTTGCTAACAGTGCTTTTGTTACTCTTGCTGCACCACTAAAATCCTATTAAGTCTGTAAAGCGAAGCACGGCAGAAAGCCATGAGTGAACTGTTGCACTTCGCTGAAAAGTCAGCGACTTGGGAGTTTGAGAACACAATAATAAAATCAAGACCCACACCAGCTCACGCACACGGAACGCCCAAAGCCTGCAAGCGAGCGAAGGAGCCGAGTATCATCGTGCCTGTGGGTGCAACTGTGGCAGATTTGCCAGCACACACTGCATGGGAGGACAAGAAGGGATGGGTTGCTCAGCACATTTCTCTTTCATGTTTTTGAATTGCTGCCTTGTAAAAGTCAATTTGCTAAAAAACATGACAAGATAATGGTAGGTCCTGCTGAATCGGCACAGCTATGCTATGCCAAACTGATTCCTGCAGTAAATCATGTGCACTCTCTGAACACAAAGGCAGGGCTGTACAGCTCTGCAAACTCGTTATTTACTTTTGCCAAAAATGACAAAGTGGCTGTCAGACTTGTTTTCTCTTTATTATCTCTGCATTGAACTGTCTTCACTTTAGCACTCTGAGTCAATACAGAAGGAACAAACAAGCATGGTGAATTTGATCTCCCAGCAATCTGTACAAAAACCAAGCAAGCATATGCTCATTAGGTTACATGAATCTCCTACCTAAAACTGCACGGACCCAACCATCACCAGCTTCCTACCTGACACAGTAACTAACTTTCTGATATGTCTATTCATCACCAGCATGCTGAAACTGATTTAGTGCTTTCCCTCTTAAAAAAAAAAAAAAATCTATAAAACAGCATGGGGGGTGGGGGAGGAATAAAATCATTGTGGCAGTATCCATACCCAGCACAGTAATACCACACCGCATCCTGTTAAGGGTAAGACAAGGGTAAGACATCATGACTAAGGCATTTTACCCCTGCAGCAGACTGCCCAGCAGGACTAGCCAGGACTAGTCACATGCTACAGGACTCAGGATGATGGCATAGAAAATCAAGCACATTACTCAGTCCTAGCAATCATTTTCATATCTTTTGATTTGGCTCTCCTTCCTTAATGGGAGGCAGCTACACCAATTAGCATCAGTTGCTTGCTCCATGTCAGCTTTGCTCCATGCCATGCACAAAGCAGCACCACACCTCACGACAGGTGAACTGAGAGCAACTCACAGCCCAGCTCCCTCCAGATCAACACCGCCACACCGGGGGCGTCACCCACCCACCTCCCCAGTGATCCAGACAGGTAGCAAGCTTTCTCTTCACACTGCAAAAGGAGTAGGAGTGATCATTGCATTTCACAAGCACAGGAAGCACACAAATATTGCTGTCCACTCTCACCAGAGGAAACACCACATGAGAGCTGCTGTGAGAACTCTAGCAGCCTTCCAGGCCAGCATGGAACCTGAGTCAGCCCTTAGGCAAATTGCTGAAGTCAATTCTCAGCTTTCAAGTACATGCTCAAGTATTTGGCTGAGCTGGGACCATTTTCAAGTGTGGGATGCAGAATCCCACTCAACAGTTGTTTCAGTGACAGACTACAAAAGTATTCTTGATATATAATAATGCAGTAATTTATGGGGGTGCATTCTCCCTTAACCATAACCTCAGACTCATCTGTTCCTTGCAAGCAATTGTTTCTTAAGGAGTATTGCCATGCCCCTCATCTGAAACACAGAGAACAGCTGCCAGCCACAATAGGAAATGGTTTGCACCGACTGAAAGTATTTCTGAAACCCCACCAATTCTCCTCCACAAAAAAAAAAAAAAAAAAATTAAAAAAAAAGAAAACCCAAGCCAAAAACACACAAGTAATAACAAGAAAACCCATGAGAATTTGATAGTCTTTATTCTGTTCATTGTTGAGAAGTAAGGATCTTTGTTTTCTCTTTCAGACTATTCTGTTATTCACACACTGAATTACAGACCCAACCAATTCTATAAATGGCTGTTCCCCGAACTCATGGTTTAAGTTTAGGTCAAAAGAAGATCATTCACATGTGAAGCATGACTCTACTCTGGCAAAGTAAAGCCGTTCTGGTTCCTGACAATGCTATATTTAACTCATTTTTAACTGTCCTGATTTTATGCCTCCTTTCCTCAAAATAAAAAGTGGTAGATGTCAGAAGAAAGAGATTCTGCAATCCTCAGTTAGAAACATCACCGGGAGGCAAGCTCAGAGCCAGGAGTCAGCCAGTGACAGCACGGACAGATTAAGATCTTCCAACCCCTAGGTTTAATTTTAACATGGTACCACTGACCTACCCAAAGTCACATGAAAATCTCAATGCCTCAGTGCAGGATTATAACACTTGTTTACCTAATACATGGATTATCATAAAGGTGCAGTTTATAATGACCGGATTGTTACCATTTGCAGGTGATTAATGCTCCTCTGATGCTCTATAAAGCTGTGATTACTACCTGCACACTGAGACCATCAAGGAAACAAACGATGCCCTGTAAAAGCTCTATAAAACAGAGCAAACACATATTAGGCAATACAGGCTTAACCTTGTAAATTTAAGGTAATACAAGGTAAATTGTGCTAGTCCTCCACAAAGGCACAGTACCTACCAAATAGAGGCTGCTCCATTAAGTGGGGTGTGCAGTTTTGAAGGCACAGTTCATTTAGCCAGAGTTTTAGATGAACAAGTACCTGTTTGCACTTGCTACTCAGGTGCTGAAGTAACTGATGAGAAACTCTATCCATGGACACTTGAAGGTGAGTTATTGTTCCTGTCCTTAATGTGTCCACAAAAACACAGACACCAAACCAGCCACTGGGCTCCCAAGCTGACCAGGAGCATACAGCTATTTAAATATACACAGGACCCTGTTTTTAAGTTGTAGCAATGCAGTCAAATAACAGGACACACAAAAAACATGCAGCAGAGTGACTAACTACTCCCCACTCCATTTGGTTATCATTGATGCTAAGATCTTCCTCCCACGTGCCATGCTGTCAGAATCAATAGGCAAGTTTCTATGGGACTTCAAATCCTGGAAGGGTTCTGGAGGCAGGGTTGGAGGGTTGTATCAATTATTTTTTTTTAATAGTTCACTGCTTTCAACATGTTTGTATTCTACCCAATAAGACTGGATAGGTAGTAAAATGTGCCAAGGACCAATCAAACCTTCAAGGCTCTGAAAATGAAACCTCAAAACACTGTGTTCCCAATTAAAAACTTTGGAAGCAAACGATCCTCATCTGTGAGGCTGACAGGAAGATAAAAAGTCTCAATGCACAATCACATCCGATTTCCTGCAAAGCTCTGCTCTGAAAAGCAGGTGTTACAAGAGAAGAGCGCCTGGGTTGCAAGCAGCCCTAGTCAAACAGCCCTGCTCACCTCCACTGAAATCTTCAGTGCAGTTCCTGAAATGGGAGCAAAGTGGAGAGCATGGCCATAAAGCTGTACTATCCTGATGCAGGAGAAAGCTTCTAGCTTATGAGTTAGCATCTCTTTTTAAATGAAAGGCAAAAGCTGTAGGAGAATGTCTCTGAAAAGTTATTCCTTTTCTCCTCTTCCCCTTCCCCCAGCTTTCTAGAGAAAGCACTCTTTAGACAAATTGCATACAGTGCATGCAATCCTCCTGCTTGGAAAGTTTGGTCTGCTAATAAAACCAAATGCAAAACAAACAACAACAAATCTATTTTTGATGAGTTTGCTTGTCGAGCCATGGCCCCAGTTGTCATTCTCAGGGATTTACCAAAATATTTGTCTATTTACACAGAGCTGGAATTCTGGAGAACCAGATTCTCTTCTCATTGACCTTTGGCCATGCTTAGAGGTTACAGCAATTAAATATATTTACAGTGACATCAGTAGGGAAGCAACTGTGCTGTAATAAGTTACAGAACGGTGTGGCTTTGTCCATCCCTTACCAATACTCAGTTGTGTGAAGGAGAATGGAAGTTCTCTCTTCATCCCAGCCCTGAGCAAAGTTCCAGTTCCTTTCCCTTCAGTGAACACAATCACTGACCACCCCAGGTAGTCAGTTTTCTCCTGTCATGCCTCTCAGCTCGCAGGGACAGGGGCAGAGTCACAGACTCATCTCCTGTTCTCCCTCCGACACCACACAGCAAGTGGATAGTGAAAATAAGAAGTTAATACTACCGGGTTTAAGTACTTTATGCCTTGAAATAAATCCCTGAGAATGATTAAAAAATCCTCTGAGATGACCTAAACAAATCACTTAATTTTAGGAATAAATAAAGGTGGAACTCCTCCTAGGTTTGCAGATCTCAAGCCTCTGGGACTCATGTTTTAAAGCTTTCCCATGTAGCTATTAAAGCCATAGAGGGCCAAGATTTCTGAGAGTCACTTAGCTCCAGGAACTCTGGCCTTAAAAGAAGGCAGAAAAAAAACCAAATACAAAAAAAATTTCCGACATTAAAATTGGCAGAGTTGAGAAGAATAAGGAAGAAAACTGTTGATTTTTTTCTTTTGCATTTACCACTCACTGTCTCCCACACAATAACATTGGGTAAGAGCACATTGTGACAACACTTCTAGACCTTACTTTAAAATTCCTTAGTCTCTGTAATTGTATACAGAGCAAACAAGAACTGCTTCCCTTGCCAGCAAAACACAGCAGCACCTGGACCACACATGGCAGCCTTACAGGATGGGTAAAGATGCAGAAGAGAGAAATCAGCCAGTCTGGAATTTGAATATTGGAAGACCAGACCAGTACACCCTGATCCAATGTGAGCAATGCTACCTTTAATGACACAAATGAAAAATAAATATTTCTCATTTCTCAAATAAATTTCTCAAATAAACTTGATAACCATCTGCTGTTTCAATTATAGCTTTGTCTCTCTATATAAAAGCTGACAACTACTTCTTGCAGAATGCAGCCACCACGTTTGGGGTGTGACACAGCTGTAGTGTCCCTACAGGGATTCAGGATGTGATAAAACCCACCACATCCTACCTAATGAAGGTCAGCTCTTCCCTGCCCCAGCAGAGGGATTCACACCCAAAAAATGGCACTTCTGGAGATGGAAGAACAACTTAGATGAGGTCCACCAACCCAGGGCACGATATTTCACACCATCAAAATTTTCTGGTATTTTCCTGGAGCAAATATCAGCATATTCACCTGCATATTATCAGCATATTCATCTGCACATCAGGTTTGTCTCAAGAGGCCATGATGGTTAAGAACGTCATCATCTCATTTATTAGCTCTGCTTGTAACCCCCTGCACAGCGACTCCTGCAATTACTGGTTCCACATGAATCACTATGTGCTGCCTACACTTCAGCCTCCCTCCCCAAAAATATCTGTGTTGACTGCAAAAACACATACTACCACAGACCTTTCTTACAGATCAAACTGCAAGCAAGCAAGCTGCAGGACTTTCCTGCGTGTTTGTTTTGTGAACCCCGCGTGCAGTAACTTCATCTCCCAGAGAACACGAGTGTACAACTCAGCCCTGGGGGACAGGGTGAGTCTGATGCTCCCTTCTGTGGGGAGGGCCCATGCTATGGATGGCTGCTGTGTGGAAGTGCATTGTTGAGGCACAGATCAGCCTATGCATATTTCTCCTTGGATGTGGAGCTCCCTTTGAACTCTCTCATAATTGCACCGACCTTGTGCACACATGTTCATTGCCTGAGCTGTGGGTGGGAGATGCATCTGGCGCCAGCTCTATGCAAACCTTGTGCAGCATCATTCTCAAGACCACTGAAGTCCACATGGGTTTTTCCACAGATTTCTTCAAGCTTCGGACAAGACCCATGTTCCTTCATTTTAAAGGACATCAGAGCTGCACTGAATATTTCCAGGCAGGTGTTGAGTCACTACCCTACTGCTGCAAGGCCATGAGCGTGACCTGCTCAGCCAGCTTTTTCCACAAGCCCTCAAGGCAGACCTTATTAGCTGCACTCACTGTGTTCATTTTCTTCTCACCAACACAGAGGAAAATTAGACAAAAACCGGCGATGAAGAGTCTTAGGCTAGTCATTTGGAGAAAACATTCTTTTTTCTCCCCTTTTCCAAAATTTACGTTCACCCAAACACTTCATTAACACAGAAATGTCCCTCTCTTTGGCACACCACTGCTCACCTGAGCTTTACCCTGGGACTGCAGGGGACATCAACAGGCAGGAGCTTCAGCACGTCAAGACTCAAACACTTTCTCAGCCTGCTCCTCAGGAAACGAAATGTTGGACTCTTCCTTGCTTTGGCCTGGGGTAGACTCATAACTCACCATTTGGCCTCCAGGAAGGAAGCCCTACTGTTCCTTACTCACACTCAGTAGCACCTCAGTCACTGAGCTGTCTCACAGTGTCCAGAACTTGTTATATAGTAAATAACATGTGCTATTAATTATGTCAGGGTTTGGCCCACATCAGAGCAGCTGTCAGGGCTCCAAGTGCACCAACAGCTTTCAAATGCTCTGTCCAGCCAGACCTTGCACCCATAAAGCCACTGCCCAAGAGACCAGAAGCCCATGCTGCAGGTTCGCCCATCCCCAGCCCTGTCCTTGCTGGGCCTGACTGCTGCATAGATTTAACCTGGTCCCAGCTCTTCCCTCTGCATCTGCACAGTGATCACTGAGCCAGCAGTGAAATCTCTCACTGTCACCAGCCTGGTCCCATTGGGCACCGTGGGACTCTGCTGTTGTCAGAGAGAGCATTGTCTGTGCTGTGGTCACCCTCAGCTCTTGGCTGATCCTTTCTCGTGATTCAGCCCTTGCTCTCTGCTCCCCGACAGTGCCATGCATCCAACACTGTTTCCACTTGCTGGACATCCTCCCTGGCTTGATGGACCGTGGAGCATGATTAGGACAAGCAGCACATGATAGCCAGGGGCTGGCATTAAAGGTGAATTTTGGAGGAAGGAAACCACCTTTTCCAGAGAGCTTCAGCACTCTGGGTTTGACCCATGGAAAATCTGAAGAAGTAGCAACTAACCTGGTATCAGAGCAGGTTTGGGAAACTGGGTCACTGGTTTTCCTGGTGATTAATTCCAGGGTAAGATACCTATCTGGTTCAGACACTTCAAAGCATCCCTGCTTATACAATCAGATGTATGAACAGAAAAGGCACCTTTGCAAGCAATCATCTTTCCTTCAAACAGAAATACTGCATCACAGAAACATACAATTTCCCGAACACAAAAAGGAGAGACAGATAAATTCAGTTATTCACATTTAGCAAGATTCTCAGCTATGCAGTCTTTCCTAGCTAGCCTGAGGTAAAAACAAAACCTAAAAATAAGTTTGTTATTCCCACAGAAACAAATTTTCCAAAGCTTCTGCACTAAATGTAATGTGGCAGGGAGCATCCTAACAGCCCCACAGAAAAAAAACAGAGTTTTCCTCAGGATATGCAGCAATCCTTGAGAGCACTCTGGCCTTGCCTTATTCTCTGCCTATTGGGAGCTCAGGCTGGTCGCACTGGAAGAAAACTGGAGTCCAGTTTTGGAGCTGTTTTATTTTTGGTCATTATATACCATCCTTTCAAACAAAACAAACAAAAAAGGCTTTTATTCTCTTTCCTGTTCATAGGTAGAGGCAGAGAAATCCAGAGAGTTGATTTCCACTTAGAACATTCACCAAGAACCAGGTGCACTGTATGAAATTCAGAAGTTATTGCATGTTCTGCAAAGTAGCACAGTGATGTGCAATACTAATACAAGCCAAAAACGGAGCATATGATCAACAGAGAAATTACTCATGCAGGTTTCAAATCCATTTTTTTTCAAAATGCTATAAGATGCATAGGCACCTTCGTAGGGATATCCTATACTATTTGCTACCAGCAAACCAAGATACAGTTTCTAGAGATGGACCCCTTTGTTTTGGAATAGATAGCATTTTACATACAGCTGTCTACTTTCTAAATCATCTACCTGCATTGTTTGATTCCACCCACACCCCACCCCAGCCCTCAGTGATGTCTTTAAATAGCAAACCAAAAGCCCTTGCAATGTCACTGCCTACATATTCTGGGGTTGTTTTTTTTTTTTTTTTTGCAGGGAGGATTAGGGTTTTTGAGGGGAGAGATTGTGGTTGGGTTTTTTGAGACCACAGCAGTTAAAGAGGGAGCTTTGTCCTCCAGCCTTTGGTGGTTATTCTGGTACAGATGCCTACAAAAGACACACTTGTCTTCTGAGGGCATGTGCAAGGACAGTGTGAGATAATAAAGAGCAAAAGTGGGCTGGAATGGGTGTCCCGGGAGTCCCACAGGTAGTCCAGGTTTCCAGGAGGGAAACCTGCAGGAAGAGGAGATCCTGTATGTTTTCTCTCTGGGGACAGCTTTAGGGCTCTAACATGTCCGCATTACTCAATTTCAACATTGCTAAAAATCCAAAACTCAGCTTCCCCAAAAGACACTCAGTTCTGCAGGTACTTGTACATGACAGCGACTACTTTCATAAAGTTTTAATATAATAAAGAAAATACATAAAACAATGCTCAGCAATGAGCACAAGCCTTATGGGAACATAGGTCATTTGGAACTGAATCCAGAAGTTTAAATCATTAGGTTTCTGGATGTGGCAAAATTAGCCTGGCCCCATCATGAGAGCAACCTTCCCATAAGGGTCACAAAACAGGAAAGGCTGGGACTAAGAACAACAATAACTGCAAGAAAATAAAGTTTATCTGAAACTAATCAGTTACTAATGATTTGAGGAAGATTATGTCAACTCCCCTTATATGGGTTCTTTATCAGAAAGAGTGAAGCACTACACTGTCAAATAACAGACATGACTTGCACATTGATCTGCATTTAAGACAAATGTTCTTCAATCACTCTTCTCGTGTTTCTCAGAGGGACAGTGGGAAAGGATTCCCAGCATCACAGGAATCTCTCCTGAGGGCTCACTTTATATACAGTCAGTGTATTCCACTTTCCACAGGATCAAGTGGTTTGATGTGACTTTTCCAGATGAAGCTGTAAGATTCACTCTCCTACAACCACCAGAAAGAAGGCCATAGCAGTGTGGGGACTGGTTTCTTCTCCCAGTTAAGAAGAGACAGAATGAGAGGAAATAGTCTCAGATTGCACCAGGGGACATTAAGTTTGGATATAAGGAAAAAATTCTCTACCCAAGGGGTGTCAAGCACTAGAACAGGCTGCCCAGGAAAGTGGTTGAGTCACCATTCCTGGATGTATTTAAAAGCCATGTGGATGTGGCACTTAGGGACATTGTTTAGTGTGTGGAATTGGCAGTGCTGGGTTAACAGTTGGATTCACTGATCTTAGAGGCCTTTTCCAACCTAAAGGATTCTACAGTTCTATTCAGGGTATTTGATTATATTCAGAAACACAGAAAAAGCTGTCTGTAATGCAAGCAGAATATAGAACATTCCACAAGATTTTTGTATTGCTTCCTGCAGAATTCCAATCTGCTGGCTAGAATTGAAGACCCTGGAATTTAGCTCTTGATGCTTCTCCTTGATTAGGTGCATTCCTCCTGCTAATGCATTCCTCCTGCTGCCAGCAGGAATATTTATGGTGTTTTACTTAAACAGTCTCTCAGATCACACTGTTCAGGTCCATTTGTGCTGCAAGGCTGCAGACAGCTCCAGTTAAGAGAAAGCTTGCTGGAGGCATGAGCTGTGCAGCAGAAAGCCATGCTGATTGCTCCTCTATGGATGAATGAAAATGCTTCATGTCCATGCCCATAGACTTGTTGGAAGCAGTTTGCTCTGGAATTCGTGGTACAATCTGTTCAGTGCTAATTACACACCTTCATGACTGATGACCAGCTCTTTCTGAGAGCTGAATTTCAGCATCTGGAGTGGCCAACAGACCCCTCTGTTACTGGGATTTTGATGGGAAGTGTCCTGAAACTTTACACAGACATGGACACAGGAGGAATGGCTCACTGTATCATCTGCAGGAATTCTCCTTGCATAAAACGAGGCATAAATGTTTTCACTAGACACACACTTAACAAGAATTATAGCAGGTTTTGATCTATCCCCTTCAGCAGCCTCAGGCCTCCTACACAACAGCTGAGACACTCCGGCTAAAGCCTCACTGAAGCTATTGCCATTGATGCAGTTTCCTCTGACCAGGAAGGTCAGGGATATATTTTGGCCAAGAACCTTAATGACCCAACAGCACAAAGAGAAACCTTTTCCAGCTATTCATCTGCATTCTTCAGGCATGAGGACATGAAGAAGGGGAAGCACTGAACTATGTAAAGCTGTGAAGGAAAGAGAGACATTCCACCCTACAAAGCTGTTCCAGTTAGCATCTCATTTATATTCTGGGATATAAACATAACTTCTCTCCCATATGTGATGAAGATTCCCATACATAATTTTTCAGGACCAGTGCTGCATAAACTCGTTTATAGCATAGTCACCCTACAACCTCTGAGATTTTTTTGTGAGTGACATCTTTGACAACTTTTTAGTATACTACCAATAAATGAATCAAAGTTAATATGTATCTCTCTGCTTCCTGACCACTTCTTATATCTGCTTTTTTCGCATCAAAAAGGGACCTTTGATACTGTTTCCACACACAGTTCATGCATGTAGAAAGACCGAGAAATCTGGCTTCAATCACTAACTGGTGCTTGTAGACAACACTGGAATATGAATAAAGCTAATAAAAGGCAGCCAATGGGGAAAAAGAAACCATCTGAGACCACAGACTTGTTAACAAACAGCATGGTATGAACAATGAAGGCAGGTATAGAGAAAAAGTAGAAGATGAGGTAGGAGGGTACGGTGCCACCCAGATTCCTGCCAAAGCCAATAGGAACAAGAGATGGGTTTTGATAGACAGGCCCGTCTCCAAGCTGAAATTCCCAAAAGAAACTAGGAGTTCATTTCTCTCTCTTATTCATGCATACTTTAGGAACCTCTGGAGACTGCTCTGCAAACTGGAACAGTAAAACAAAATGTCAAGACAATAAATGGGGCATTGAATCTCTGCCGTCTGTTGGAGGAAAGCTTTTCTGACTTGAGGGCAGTACCTTGTTCTCACTTCTCAACACCAAAGCACTGCAGAGTAAGCGTTGTCTTTCAGGATGGCCTCAACAAAGAGAGTGGGGCAGCACAGGGGTACTTGGCTGGATCAATTACCTTCCAAAATTTCAAGTGGAAATCCACCTTGCCACATATATATCTTACTATTTTTTTTGTCATCTATTCTAGGATGTCATTACAGGTATATTGCTAGAGACACTGATAAATAGCAGGAATCCATTTTTCTGTAATTCTGAGGAGATTAATTCCAGTTCCTTTTCTTTGCTCCCAAATTTCAAGAAGCTCCATACATATCGCAATATATCAGCAGTGAAACACTTCATGGTTTGTCCTCATTTACGGCATAAACACTTCAAACTAAAGGTAGACCTAGCTTGCCTTTTCTTTGCTCAGGAGAAATTCACTGTTATTATTTATCTACATATTTCACCTTGCTTGGAATTTTAATTTCTGGAAATAATGGTTTTTATGCAAAAGTGGTAAAGCAAGTGCTTTGTTAAACTATGGTGAAGCATCAGAGAGGCAGCTTTGTGGTCGGAAGACTCAAACTCCCAGCTCCATCTTTGGCATATTGGGCAATTCCAGTCATGCAAGTAATTTTATTTTCCTCCACTTTAATTTCCTAAGCTACAAAATGGAGATACTGGCTAAAATTATTTATGGACATTACAATACTCACAGTGCCATCCCTTACTTTTATGTCGTGTTTGAAAGAAACCAAAAAAAACTTATGTTGCACAACAAGCCAGTTGTGCTGATACATCCGTTCTCCCATAGAAAGCAGTTGCTGGGTTTGTTTCTGTTTCATTTAGGCCTTTAGCCCACTGTGGCTCCTCAGGAAGCTCTCCCAGCACCAAATGAATTCCAGAAAGTGTTCAGCACATGCAAAACTGCATCTTTTAATCACGCTTCATTGAATTAAAACCTTTCAATTAACTCTAGTAATGGCTCCATCCAGCTTTGCAAAGCACTTTGGAGAATTGCATTGAAAAGTGCTGTATCAGAGCTGGGTATTATCACTTGCACAGATACGAGCTAGAGACTTCAAAATATGTCTAGGCAACATCTTTATGCCATCATTGACTTAAACACTGCTTCAAGTCATATGACATTCCTCAAGGAAGGATTTAAAATCATTTAATAATTAGTAACCTTGCAATACCTTTGAAAAACAAATAGTGAAAAGTGGGCACTCACACAAATCACTTCATTTGCTGGAATACAGCTGTTTCTGGAGCAAAACATAATACTCATTTAACAGTGCAAAGCCACAGAAGTATAGAGGGCACAAAGGAAAAAATATTGTTGTATCCATTTAGAGCAAGAAGGGAAGTTTGTGGAGGCAAAAGCACAGTAAACCAAACTAAACTAAAATAAAAGCACTTAAATAGCACCCTGTTCTTGATGCCAAACTGGTCAGAAATAGCTCACATGTCCAAATTTGGTAATCTTCCAAGGAGGAGTCAAAAGCAACAAATCTTTCTAGGGCTTGGTAAGGGTACAAGGGAGGGTTTTCCTGGTTTGATTTACTGGCTAGCTTAATCTGTACTGTTTATGATTGTTTATCAGTGTTGGTGGGCTGGTCTTGTGTTATCTTTAGATGACACTTTAATGTTGCAGGGCAATCATTATTACATTCTGGTGAGCTCAGAGTGCCTTGAACAACTGCTTAAATCCAAGGGATGTAACAAGTCCTCGGGCAGACAAGCACAAGAGTTAAGTCCAGCACCTGACCCAGATCTCATTTGCAAACCATGATCTCTAAAAGGACTGTGCCCCCAGCTCCTTGCTGGACCATTGACACACATCTTGTCTGGTCAGGAGACAGATGCCACACACTGAATCACAGAACCAAGCAGACTCTTGGGAGGTCTCCTGCCCACAGAGTGAGCCTTGCCCAGTCTGTTCAGCCTATGAGAAACTGTTTAGTCAGAATGTTTTAGAGGACCTTGCAAAAACCAGTCTCATGTCACACGTCTTGCTTTGCCAAAGCCACCAGTCCTAGTTCAAAGGCAGATTCCACGTTGCTTCCAAGCCTGCTGAAAAATGTCGTCCTGCTTCTTCAGGCAAGGGTGACACACTATCATACTGGCATCTTTTTCACCCTTTTACATTAAGTGGAGTAAGAAATACCCTGAGAAGCAGGAGGAGTGGGGTGCAGGTTACTTTCCTTCATCGGTCTTTCAAACAACCTTGCAGAAAAGACTGACATTCAGTCTTAGAGTAAGAAAGGGCACTGTAGGTGGTCATGCCAAGTTCCAGTCAGAAGCACGATCCTCACTCTGCAGTGAGCCCCCAGGAGCAGCTTTCTAAACAAATGGAGCAGAAACCCCATGTATTAAAGGCATTGATTTTCTTACAACCACGCTCCCAGGTGGACACCAACTGGGCATCACTCAGCCTTACAGAAGGATATATAATCTGATCGCATTAAGTATCAGCTATGGAAAAACAGATGCTTGTCCCTGCTTTTCAATTCACTTGCTGTTGCTACTAAGCACAGTAGAGAAAACAATCAATGGATCAGGTTTCCAAATGGGAAACAAAACCACTGGAAAGGTCTAAGTCCACTTTCACCTTGTTGGGAGTTTTTATCATTAGTTCATGATCCTCTTCTAAGAAACACAGTGTTATGCTGTTTGCATACACTTAAATACTGGAGTTACCTCAGCAAAATGTAAGTGTGTTAATGTAGTTCAAGGTTTAGACTTCCATTGCCCTTATTGTGAACAACATCCTTTATAAAATATAAAAAACAGACACATTTTCAAGATTTCTTTTTCTGGCTCAAAAAAAAAAAAAACAAACCCGAAAACAAAAAAAACCCAGCTGGGGTTTCAGTCCCAAATATGCAATTGGCATTTGGCCCAGTGTAAAGACATGCCCAAACTGCCTGAGGATGGAGCAGCTGTGGGGCCAGGGGTAGGTCACAAACTGCCTAAACCAAGGAGACTTCAGGAAGGATTCCCTTAGGACAGAGAATAGCTCTGAGGAAAACAAGCAGCCAGGATACTAAATCACCTCCATTAAGTCTCATGATACACAAGTTGAAAGCATTTTCTGTCCCTTTAATGTTCCTTCTTCCTCCATCTGAGCCAGAAATTGCCAGTCAGCCCAGTCTCCGGTTGAAACCATCTCCCACCATCAGTTTACAAGGAAAGGAGAGAGCTCCCAGAGTAGCAACAAATCTAATATGGTAGTGAAAGAGGCTTTTAGTAAATACAATAAAGTGCTATCATGAAAGATCAGCTAATTCAGCTTGTGATCCAAGCTCTGTGGAAATGTCTACATGAATATATAAAAGGATCAGAAAAAAATACTGGGGGAAGTACAAGAGAGCAGTTCACTTCTCCAGCCTGCAACCCCTCCACAACAGAGGGGACAGGCGAAAAACTGGCAGCTGTGGTACCAAATATCTGTAAAAAGACATGGCAAAGTCAAAGCACAGCTGAGGATGTAAACAAATCTCCTGTTACCTGCTTATTCTCCCTCTTCTGTATTTTATGCATATAGCTTAAAAAAATTTGGCCCAAATGCAATCCATTTACACAAAAGTGAAATTTGAAAAAGTTGCAGCAAGGTTTGCTTCAGGGGACTCAAGTCAATTCAAACAGGCAGCGTGTATAACAAACTAACAAAGTCCTTACAGAATCCAAAGGACTGACAAAGAAATACGGTTATTTGAAGTTTTTTCAAAGAAAGCGATATCTAAAACCCAATTTAACCTGAACCTGAAAACTTTAGAGTCCAGTAAATGTGCAAGAGAGACCTATACACCATTTCCTATTAGGTGGCTGCCAAACTGATTTGTTACACATTTAATAAAGCAGTAAAAGAAGGTATTTATGTAGCATATTTAAGTGGAAGCATATTGGTAGCACTTTGTTTAAATGAAAGTATGAAAGTGTAACCTGATAGATGCTACAATTACTGGACAATGGGAAATATGAGGAGAAAAAGAAAAGTCAGAAATCCTGCTGCATCACAAAAAAAAAAAAAAAACAAAACCACATCTTGCACAGTACTGCTTTACAAGGCCCATAAAACCTGGATGCTTTGAGCCTCTCACAAGAGTGCTTGGCTGGCAGATGGTGAGTCCTCACATGCCTTGGAGGGTCCAGCTACTTGGAGGGAGTAGTCTTGAACACCCTTTGCTGGGTCACACATCATTCCCATTCCTTCCTTCAGGGCTTCACCTCGTACTTGGCGAGGGAGCAGAGCCGCAGCTCCTTCCAACGTCAACACCTTTTCTTTGCCTGGCCAGAGGTGCCGGTGCAGAACAAACACAAGTTTCAGCCTTCCCAGGTTCAGAGCTCCCCAAACCACGTGCACTGCTCAGGCTCACTGAAGCGTTACAGGAAAATTGCCACCACCCTTCAGAGTGCAATTTCAGCCCATCACAACCTTTCCAGGTTACAAAAGAAATGCAGCAAACTGCAAAGGTACACATCATAAAAGACAGCTTAATACAAACGTCTGGTAAATTTTGCTTCTTTAATGTGCAGTCTCAGGAATATGTAGAGAGCTATCAGCTATTGTTTTACAGATGCACAGGGAAATTGAGGTTCCAGGTGAAGGAATGACTTAGAGGACCTCTGAGTGAGTGAGTAAAAAAGCAGAACCTGGACGAGAGATTTGCCAGTTAGTAACTTTTACCCGGATTTCCTTCTTTCTTTCTACAGACATTATGCTTAGTTAAAATGAAAAATAAATTATTGTCATTTGGAGAAAGATCAACATGCTCTTCCTCATGAGTGATTATTCCCAAAATGGGTAAAAATCAAAGGGATAAAAGTACAGAAACACCAACATTACAGAGCAAACCTCTTTTCTTCCTACTGTGAGAACTGAAGAAAACCGGGTATTTTGGGGTCAAAGTGTTTTAAGGAAGAGGCATTTTTCTGCTTCAACAGAGATATATACAGACATGTAGAAGTACCTTTAATCCAAGGAAAACACTGAAACAATAAGTTGCTGCTGTTTGTTTGCACATTCCAAATGTGAAGATCCCGAGTTCCCTTTAAGAGGAACACGTGGGTGTTTTATTGTTAAACAATTAGGCCAAAGCCACACTAAGGATTTTTGTATTTGGTTCAAACTGGCTTTAATGGAAAATGAGCATCTAACTATCATAAGTGACTTAGAAAATCTCAGCTGGGTTGTATAAAAAGCCAGAGCATTTTCTGTTCTATTTGAATCTAACCTGGTTAAGGCTTTATAGAGAGCTGCGAACTCATTAATAAAGATCAGAAACTGTGAAGGCAGAAAGCGCGTTTATGTCCTCCACTCCCCGGCCAAAATTAAGTTTAGGGATAATTGAAACATCTGCTGTGGTAATTTATGTATCAAAGCAAATCCCTTTTTACATCCATTAGCAGGGCTAATTTAATCCACACGCAGAAAGCACTGTTTGAAATATTTGTGAAACAAAATGGGCAAATTAGTATCTTTTGAACAGTCATAGTAAATACACTCTACTTAAGATGTAAACCTGAGCTGCACACTGATGTACCAGAAAGTATCTTTGACTCTTGGCATGGGTTTATAATGGGGAGTAGGATGGGGATAGCAGATACAAAATAACTGCTTCCTTGTAATCAGACATAATGGTTATGACTAAGTCTCAAAAATCAAACATAAGTAGAGACAGAAGAACTCATCTTTATAAATAAAAGTATCAACATCATCTCTCTGTAGATACATGAGTCCATTATTAAATATTTGAGATTACACAGTTAAGAAACATGGTATTAAAAGCCTAAATTTTCCTGCTAATCTCACCAGCTGATCATACAAGCTTTGAAGAGAAGTAACTTTACTCAAAATCACATTCTACATGGGGGAAAAAATAAAAATAAAAGCCCTCTGAAGTACTGAAGGGCAGCAGCAATATTGCCATCTCAAAAGCACTACCCTGGGTACTTATTTGTAGGTCAATATGAAAGAAAATATTTTGCCTCACAATGTATTTCTGATTTTCCTAAGACTTACACTGACAAGGAAGAAAAATGGTTTTATCTGTTCCAGAATTATCTTCCCAATCCTTTTCGTCTGTACTGATGTTTCCCTCATCTACCAAAGTCAGATGCAGTCTTTTATGCATTTGTTTCCGTGTTTTTAAGTGCTTTTAGATTTACAAATGAAAGACGCTACACTGCTGCAATAGCTCATCATCTTGCTGCCACGATCTGAATTCAGCTCCTGGTTTTTATTATCATTTGCCTGATTCCAGAAACCACTAATCCTAGTTTGATTCATAGGCCCCCATCATTCAGATATTTAAAATCCACATGATAAAGCCTGGAGATGAAAATAACCTATCTCCATTAGTCCCAGTACAGGAATACTCCATCCAGTTTGTAGAAGTTACAGAGGTAAATCTTCACTGTGTATTGAAAACAAAAACATATATATACACACATATATACAAAATCTCATTTATGTCAATGAATCATGGATCAAAACACCTCTCACTGACTATACAATGTTTAGGGTTATCCTAAGTCTCCACTAA
>VZRN01004655.1:752545-780610 GCA_013397935.1 Dasyornis broadbenti | reverse complement strand
CGGCGGTCGCGCGGCGGTGGCGGGATGGAGGTGGCGCGCGGGAGGAGCACGGCGGGGCTGGCGCGCGATGTGCTGGAGCGCTCGCGGCGGCGCGCGGCGAGAGCGGCCCCGGTCAGTGCCGTGCACACGCCCATGCACACAGATATAAATATCGATACCGATATAGATACATATAGGTACATCTCTATACGGGCCGCGGGCCCTCCCGAACACACCGCCCCGGTGAGCTACCGGCCCCGCCCGGTGCCCCCGGGGGTGCAGCGGGTGCCCCGGTGTGGCCGCAGCGTTGTGCCACGCGGGACTGTGTCACCCCAGAGACGGCCCCCAGGGCTCTGCGGTTCCATCACCCGCCACCCTCTGGCTCTAAGCGACGAGCAGCACGCTGGGTGACCAGGAATGTCTCTCATTGCAGGACGAAGACCGGGAACGCCTCAATGCAGCGTTCGCTTCGATTGTGAAGCTCATGAAAGGAATCGCACAGGAATGCGAGGTGAGGAGTCACCCCCAGACCCATCCAAAGGGGAATGTTCATCATGTGCCTGGCGGAGGCCTCTTGGCACTCCTTTTACTGCAAAAATTAGACTTCAGGTTTGCTCATTGTATGGCAAGGGCTCAGCCAGTGAGCCTGTGGTGCTGGCCGAGATGAAGAAATTTGGGGCATTCAGCATCATGTGGTAGGGTACATTTCACCGGTGTTGTCCTGACCAGCTGAGCTGGTACCACCATGGCTGATAAACACCACTATCAGCATTTTCCATAGGCAGTACCAGTAGCCCGGTAAAGATTTTAGCAGGAGGTTTCTCCATTTCTTGGTGGAAAGGCTGTGTGGTTAGACAGACAGAAATATCAGGTGACATCACAAATTACATTGTGTCACAAGGTATGGAATCTTTCCAGCGCTCCAAAGTATCTCTGCTGGGGAATGGTCTTATGACATAGTAACCCTTTGTTGTCCGCAGGGGAACATGAACCACCCGTGCTGGCTGATAGCCTGTTCTGGGTGGTGGGAATAAGGAGAGTTTGAATCTCAAGTGAGGAGATGCTTTGTGTCATGTGTTTGTTTTTAATTTAGAGTTAAACTCCCCCAGTATTGTTGTTGTGATTTAACCCCAGCCAGCAATTAAGTACCATACAGCTCACTCCCTCTGTCCCCACTTCCCCTGGTAGGATGGGGAGGAGAATCAGGAAAAAACAAAACTCATGGGTTGACGTAAGAACAGTTTAATAATTGAAACAAAGAAAAATACGATAATACTATGATAACAACAATAATAATTGTAATGAAAATGGGGGAGAGAAATAAAACTCAAGAACAAATGATGCACAATACAGTTGCTCACCACCCACTGACCAGTGCCCAGCCAGTCCCCAAACAGCAGTCAGCCCCCCAGACAACTCTCCCAGTTTATATACATGACATTCTATGGTATGGAATATCCTTTTGGCTAGTTTGGGTCAGCTGTCACAGCCCTACTCCTTTCCAGCTTTTTCTGCACCTCCTCACTGGCAGAGCATGAGACACTGGAAAATCCTTGACACAGGATGAGCACTACTCAGCAACAACCAAAACATCAGCTTGTTACTGACACTATACTTGTACTAAATCCAAAACACAGCACAGTGCCAGGTCAAACTGGATTTGGGATGTTGTCACTGGCTAAGGAATGTGGGCTCAGATCTTTGTGATGAGTAGAAATTGAGAGGTACAGCTTACACATGCACAGCTCCACTGCTCTCATGCTGGCTCTGGCTGGCAGGTGTTGCTCTCCTGGGTGGACAGACTGGGAGCCAACCTCTGCCAGCCCCTGCTGTGAACACAGCCCTGCAGCCCAGCTACTGCACTGAAGGCTCTGAGAATTCCATTGCAGTGTGCACCCTTCAGGATCTGTTATCATAAAGCAGCAGGGAGCTCACTGCCTGCAGGGCTAATAACAGAGCCTAAGTCTGCAATTAAACTAGGGAAAACAGTACTTGAACACACCAAGTGATTAGCTCTTAAGCAACTCCTTTATCATTTCAAAGCACTACAAACACAGTAACCAGTTAATCCGAAAACAACTGGAGCAGAATAGAGTTTTACACAAGATGAAACAAAGTGTAGAGAGCCTCATCCTTATCAGTGACTTGGCAGTGCCAGGTTTGCAGTCGGACTCTGTGATCCTAAGGGTGTTTTCCAACCTAAAGTATTCTGTGGGTCTATCTTGTGCCCTGTTAAGAGTATAAGAGTTGGAACAAGCAGTGGATGACTTCCACATTTATGCATCAGCCCAGACAGTACTGCTTCAGTCATTTCTGTAGAGAAGAAGAGTCACAAAAGGGGGAAATTGTCAGACCCGTTAGTTCATAGATAAAGTTTACAAGGTGCAAATAAAAATCTACAGCTGAACATAGCCATTTAGGCATTTGAATGCAAGCAATTAAAATTGTTGTTTAAGATGAGATGTTTGGGGTTGCTAAGGGACCAAAGTTTACCCACATTTCTTACCAAAAGTTGGATTTCATTTCTTTGCTCTGTGCCATCATGTAAAAGAAATGCTCTGTGAAGCATGCACCGAGTCAGAGCATTTGATATATTTTAGGATGTAGCTCCACAGAAACTGCAATACAACAACCAGATCTGTTGATTTGTGCCTAAACTCAAGGAATAAAGCACAGAAGTAGATTTGGAAATAAGAATTGTCATTTGCCTTATTTTGCTTATATTTAATCTTGACAGTCAGGGACCAGAAAAACATCAGTGAAATAAAACAGATTATTTTGGAACTTTTTGGTCCCTGTGATCAAAAAGGTAACCTTGGAAGGAGTTCTGTGGTGACAACAGATGGCAGCAGAACTGTACTCAAGCGTTTAATCTTTGGGAAGATGCCCATACGTTTGCAGTGGAACCAGAAGAGGGCTGCTGTGGACTTAAATACACTTCTCAGAACTGCTGTGCAAATGGTGCCAGCCTTGAAGACACTTCTGCTTCTTTACTGATTCATTTCTCCGTATTACCGTGTCCTGCTTTTAGAGCACTGCTGCTGCACATGCCCTGCAGAACCAGTCTGGGTTGCAGAGCACCTGGCTTGCATATCTGTCCTCTTAAGGACTCATAAACGATGCCTTCTTCCAGCAGGGCTTTTCTTGAACACCCTGATCAGACAGGTATTTCCAGAGTATTCCTTCTGACATTTTCATGAATGTTCCGAGTGTCAGAGTCCCTACCCTACATATTGTGTCAGAAAACAGGCGTCTAAAATCCGGCCTGTCTGACACAGTCTTGTACCAGAAGGCAGATGTCCTTTAGAGAAACAGGCATTGTTTTCACCTGCACAGGGAACAAACCAGCCAATTAATACACAGCATCAATATCTTTGTATTTGCACTTTCAATTGTAAATCTGCAGCAGCTGCAAGTATGGTTTGATGCCTCCCACATAACGTTTTCTGTTTCTGTTGCTGTCCAGAAGTACTATGGTGCTATGGCAACCCACAAATGCAAAGAGCATGAAATCAAACACTTCTGCAAATACCATGGCAGGAAAGTGGAAGGAAGGATGGATTCCACAGAAGAAGAGGTAAGTAGGTACTTTTGGTTTTGATGAAAGGTTATTCCTTCCCTTGCTGTGGGGCAGTTGTTACCCACCTGATGTCTGGGACACTCACACTCGTGTGCAGCTTGACTTTATGAACTTAAAAGTATCTGGACTGATCCAAGCCTTGTGTTGGGTTGGGGGAAGTCAGTGTCCTATCAGTCCTTTTGTGGAGGGAAAATTTCACGCACAAAAAGCACCCCCTCATTTGCCCTGGATTTGCCTTGGGTGCTGGATCATTAGAAAATAATATCTTTTTCTTTGCAGAGGACTGAAGGTTCCGTAGCATCCAGCCAACACGTAAGTTTACAGAATACTTTGGTTTTAAGTGGAGGTATTTGATAGCATTTCTTTTATCATTTTGAATCAAGATAGTTGAAAATTGTGGCAGATGTGGAGACCTTGATGGCACAGAAGATTAAACAGTGGTGCATTCACAATCATAATGCACGTATAGGCAGTCAAGTGGGCATATGGAGACCTGCACAATTAGTTAGAAACCAGATTGTGGCACTCTTGCGCTTGGCCTTCTCACAGACTTTCTGAAGACTCCTGTTCCTCAAGGAGAAGAAAACTTTTTATTTTTCAAAGCCTAACACCTCAGCAAATCAATTTCAGGAACTTCTAAGCCACAAAAGATGAGAAACATGGAATCTGTACCACAGTATAAATTAGTGGGAGCATCCCTGGTGTAGGGAATGTTTTCCAGGTTTATGTTCAAAACCGTCTATATTGGTAACTTTCAGGTTTGTGACACATAGATTACAGCAGAGAGATTACTTCCACTGACTGAAACATTAGCTAAAATATTTTGAGTATGGCACTTGCTAATTTTTGTACTGACAGAAATATTTTGCAGTTTTATCCATGCTGCCTTCTAAAAATTTAGAAAAATCTTACTATGTTTACATAGCAGCTGAAATGTAATTTTTTTTCACCCAAACACTATTTTTTTTTTTTTAAATCTAAGAGGACTAAACAGTAATGCAGTTTGTTTTTTTTTTTTTTTATCTCTTAAAGCCCAGACGACTTTCCAAAGACTTCTACATTGAAGTTTCTCCTGGCATCTATTCTGTCACAGCAATGTCAGAGGACATGGTGCAGCAAACCCACGTAGTAGATGTCAGTGCAGGACAAAGTGTTGATTTAACTTTTGTTCTGTGATATTTGTTGTTTCCTGGCAATAGCAGGAATAAAAGATGAGGCTTTTTTAAATGCATGTAATGAAATAGAAATATCTTTTTCTTGTTAGCACTTTAATGGTAACTTCCTCTTTGGGACTCTATTTTTATGGCCTGTATATTTGTTTTCTACTTAATGCAATTATATGCAGCCCACTTTGTATACTGATTTTTATAAATATTTGTACATTGTGTGCCTTTTAAATCCAATTAAGTGACTGTGTAATTCCAGATTCTTCTGCTCTAAACAATTAAAGATACAATCAGTGGAATAAAATACATGATCAAGCCTTTGTGGTGACAGCTTCTTTTATGTTATCCTTAGACAGAACCCTCAAGTCACAGTGTTGACCATAGAGAGCATGATCCACGTGATATGAATATGGGAGATAAAAATCAGTGGCTTGAATGCTAATCATTTTGTTGTTTGTATCTACGGTAGCAGGTCCTTTAGCCTCTGGCTACTTTCTCTTCTGCTTTAATCCTGAAAAAATATTTTCAGCTGTCAGCTTATATTGTTTCTCCACTCCTTCTGGCTTTCTACAATCAGAAATTGCTTTGCTGAATTTCTCTCGCTCACACCAGAGAACTAGACAAATTGAAGGTTTATTGGACTCTTGCTGTGCACCTGCTCAGTGCTCATAATGGTTCATCTGACCTCTCCAGAATTGTAAAGTCAAGTCCAAATAGTTAGGAATTTAATGTAACACCTTGCAGTAAAGAATGAGGATGCTCAAGTTCGATGTGAGTGAAAACAGCGTTTCTCAGTTATTAAAAATATATAGCCATCCATAAAGATATTCTACTGAGACAGTACCTAAATCAGAACTTGATTTGCTAAATAAATATAACACTGATATATAGTAGAAGCAGTTTACCTGAAATTTCAGCCCCTGAACTTGGTCAGTTGTACCTGTACTTCTGGTTGATCATGTCTCTCTCTGCTTTGTTGCAAGTGAGTTTTAACAGGGTCTATAACATCAGGTTTGCTGTCTCCAACACAAGTCGCTTTATGTTTATCATCTGATGCTACTTTGTGTCTTTGTTTTTCTGATGCTGCCAAGCCTTCTTCCTGGAGGACAGAAAGCAAATCCCTGAGAAGTCTAGTCTTAGTGCAGAAAAAAGCATCAGTGTCTTTGTTAACTGCTGCTTTCCTGACTGTACCTCTGCCTCACATGGCTTTAACAATGGTCTGTTTTCTGTGCTAGTACAAACTTTACTGCTGAAACACACAATTGTACGGTAAGAACAAAGGATTTTCAGAAGCTGTTAGGCTTTGATTAAAAACTTTTCTACTTTAGAAGTTAGGAGGATTTTGTTGACTGCAGTGAGAGGACATCAGCCCCCCAGAGAGCACCTTTGGGAAGTCTGTCCTCTATCTTTACTTGTTTGCTGCGAGCCACTTCTGCTGCAGCCTGTATCTTATGATAAAACTGCCTCAGCTATCTCAGAGTAGCAATGTATCTTCTGGCTTTAAAATCACCAAGGGCTATTTTACAGGAACAAAAGGATGTCATTATACCCTGTATTACCACATTGCATCCACTACAGTGATTCATGCTGCTGCTTTGGGGCTGGAATGAAACAATTCTGTTTTCTTATTAGTTTTACCAAAAGGCAATTCATGTCACTCCAGTGCACAGATCTGACACTGCTAACATAGAGTTTGCCTGCCTGCAGCTCCATACTGGCCTGAAAATTCCTAGGAAATCAATTCCAAAGGTGTGTAGTTATGTAACTATGATTATTGAAACAATAAAGTAGAACAGCAATAGAAACTAGGAACCATGCAGTTGATAAGTTGGTAGGCATCTGATTAAAATGAATGAGTACAAATGTGAAAATACAGGATGTATTTCAGTATATTCTCTGTTCACCAAGACCTGTTATTAATGGATTCATCTCTAAACATGTGAGTTTAGAACATTTCAAGCTTTACTTTGCAGTCAGCTCACAGTAGCAAGAGCACGAAGGTACATAGGAGCTAATATTTGATGTCATGTATATAATTTATTAATTGTACCCCTGATGCTCTTGTGCAGAGCACTGTCTCTGTTGATCCTGACATTCTCTTTCATCTTCGCCTTCTTCCTGTAAGGTTTTTTCTTCCTCATTTCTGTGCCTGCTTTTTTTAGCATTCATGTTCTGATTATTTTTTTTTCAAGTTTTTCAAAAGCAGGAGGGAAACCAGGCCTAAAAACCAGGGTGGTGCTGGTGTTCCTGGCTGTGACACAGTTTGCTTACTCTGTATCCCCCAGCTTCACAGTAGGGATCTGCTGTTTAAACTGCTTGCTTCTAGTGAAGGAGTAAAAGAAGGAACTCAGCAAAGTCCGTTTACTAAAGAATCTGCTTTTATCTCTCAGAGACAGAGATTGTGACTATCAGAATTTGACTGGCAGAGCTCCATGCCTTTCCATGGGTTCAACACAGGACTTCATTGGGTTGATATCAATGGGCATTTGGCAGCTTTCTGAGTTGAAATCTGCATTATTGAATGCTCACATGGGTACTGACAATTGTTTCCATTTTACCAAGTAGCTTCAGCCCTTCCTTAGGGCTTGGGGATTTTTGTTTTGGTTTGATTAGTGGAAAACTCTCCTACCTATCACAAAACTGGTGGATGGCCTTAGGAAGCAGTGAATTTAGAAACAACGTGTTTTTCTTGCCAGGTTCCAGATAGTTAACAAGAATATTTTTTCTATTCAAACAAACCTTCTGCTTACATAACCACAGTATTAATACAGATTACCTTACCCTCAATGATGACTTGAAATCTTGGTCTCTTAGGATTTCTTTCACTGTGAGTTGCCCTCTGGGAGGCTGCTGGATGGTTTCAAACATTGCACTCTGATCAGTTGGGGCCACACTGGACGTGTCCCCGTTAGAGATGGTTTTGGATTCCAGCTGGCCTTTTGTACATGTGCTGCTACGACTTCCAGGTCCTGGGAAGAAATAAAATTGTATCTAAGGGTGAAACCAGAACTGAAATGGAGAAAGATTCATTTCAGAAGAGAGAAAAATGCACTTTAAGCCTGAAAGGAATTCTTTCAAGTTATTCTGCATGGACTAGCTATGCAGGTTAATGAAGATGTTAGCATCATAAAAAGCATAGGAAAATGACAGGAAACAGAGAGGAATATCTGTGCTTCCAAATGAAGTTAATTGTTCTGCTAGTTTTCCATGGGGTGAGTTGCCAAAAGAAGAGCTAGCAGGCCAGATGAGGCAGCAGAAACATTGGGGAGGGAGTCTCATATTGTATCAGAGACTGATATGCAAATTTACATTATTAATACCAATAACCTGCAGGAAAAGTGACTGCCCTGCCTGGAAGACTTTTGGTTTTTCTCCCCCCTGACAGCTGCTTCCCTGTGGGCTTGTTAAAAGGTACCTGAATTACTGGAATGGGACTTGTGGTGGCTTCTTTTCCAGTATTTCCCCTCAGGTCTTGCAGAATCCTTTAGCCTGGGCTTTTCAAGGCAGCTGGAGCCTGTGTTAACAGCACTGTCCCCCACAATACTCTTGGTAGGAGATGGTTTCAGGTCCCACTCTGAATCGGAAGAGGGGCAAGATGTTGTCACAGCGGCATCTTCTCCTTGTTTTGTGCCTTTCAGTTCTAGAAGGCATGGAGAGGGCTCACTGCTGGACTCTGCCTCCTCAGATTTGTCCTGAAAGACCAGAGACCTGGAGGGAAGAGGCCACCAGGCACCAGCGCAGGGATGGCAGCAGCAAATGCACCTTACACAGGCTGATAAACAGCAGATGCCACCATCAGAGTGGTGGTGGAAATGTGGCCAGCAGGGAGAGCAGAGCAAGCAGTGCTTGGCAAGGCCCTGTACAGCACAAAGAGGAATCAGGGCTGGCTGAGGACTGCAGGAAAAAATACGGGAGTTTGTATCCTGACTTTGCCTGGGCTTCACCCTCCTGGTGAAGGGCATGTGGATCATCTCCACAATTCTCTCCCACAGACTGGGAGGGATCCACAGAGCCACACCAGGGGGGACTTTCACTTGCTTATCATTCCAGAACTGGACCATAATTTCTTCATCTTCTGAGGCTGTTAAGAGAAAAGGTAAGCAGCCATAAGCAGCTGGCCTGCCTAGGCAGTGCACATAGACAGATCAGACTTTGCAGTTTTATGCTCTTTCGACTCCTGTCAAGCAGCTGAATCAACTCTTGCCCCTCTCTGACACCTCACCACAATGTCACAGAGGGTGAGTGGGCAGGCTGGGCACCATCATTAAAACAACCTGGCAGCATCTTTCCTCCCAGTTTGTCATCAGACGAATAAGAAAATGTTGACAGAGTAATTTTTATTGCTGCCAAAGTTAGCAGTACTGCTCTGAGAATAGCATTTTGGTAAGTCAGTGGAGCTTGACTTGTCAGACATGGGAAAAATGAATGAGCTGTTGAAATCTCCTACGTCTGGGTGATAAAATCACCCCCAGGTGTACCATTTGATACAAATGAGAGCATTTAAGCTCAGATGAATGCTTCCTGAAAGTTATCTCACTTGTATCCATCATGAAAGGGCCACAGTCCTGCACATGGCAGACACAGCCTTGCCTAGTTACACCCACAGACACAGATGATGATATTTTTATGGGTTACAACTTCCTTAGGGTCAGACTGGTGAGGTTACACATCAGCAGTCCCCTCAGCTCCTGCAAGCTTGGAGCAACACTAAGCTGCAGTCTGTGCACTGTTATTTCTCTGGCAGCAGCGCTCTGACAAGAGTTTATCCTGACAGCCTCACTTGTGTTCTAGAGGAACATGAGGAGGAAGAGCGCAGCACTTTCTTACCTCGTAAGGGGTCTCTTGTCTCAATGCCTGTGAGGACGGTTCCTGGGCCGTACCTGGACCTCTCTGGCTCCCAGGGTGCCAGCACTCTGTCTCCAGGGAGTAAGGAGTGCTTCATCCCGTTCACATATTCCAGGATGTCATCTTTTGCTGTTTTTTGCACACACACTGGATGCCTTCCAGGTGACACAAGTGGTTTGGCAAACTCTACCAGGAACATGCCTCTTTCACTCTGTTACCAGGAACAAAATAACAATTCCACTGTAAAACGGTCCATAATGTGCCAGGTAATGAAACTTTCACTAGGACACCATCCTGTGCCTATGTGACTAGGCCAGAACAAGCCTGAACAGCAGCTACATAGTGTGTGGTGTTAGTTCAGCATTGAGACAGCCAGTGAGACCCACAAGAAAGCAAAATGAGTGAGGCATATGTTGAGATTCACTGCCACTAGGATCTGCCTTTTCTTTCCCAAGAGAAAAAGCTGTAGACAAGTGTAACTGGATTTCACAAGCCACACTGTGTGTGCTGAGGACCAAGGGACACTGAAGTCATTCAGACCTGTTTTTCAGTCATGCCCAAGTCCTTCCTCGTTACATACAACACTAGCTCTGCTTCTTGGGCAGGGTTGTTGGGAATTTCTATTTTCTTTTGTATTAACCCCTGTCAAGGGGCTTTCCATCAACAATGAGACAAGGTACTTCCCTGTTCTTGAGAAAGAATAGGCTCTTCTTCTGCGTTAAGTTTGAAATGCTAACAAAACAGTGAATTAAAGCTTTCACTGGCATTTCTGGAAAGACCCTGAGCCACTGGTCTGTGGCTGACCCAAGCTGGCCATGTGTACATAAAACACAAACCCTTTTCCTGTGCTATTGATGGTTCTGTGTCTACACACAACAGCAGCCCCTGCACTGCTGGCAGCCACACTCAGGCTGGCTGAGCCTGACTCAGTGCCCAGTGCCAGCACAAGCACAGGGCTGCTCAAGCACCTGCTGTCCTGGAGATCTGTTCTCTGATCTCATCAGCTGAACCAAAAATTGCTACACTGAACTCACTGCTCCCTATTATACATCCCCACAGCTACCATGCAGCAACCATCACTCACCTCTATCTCCTCTTTTACTGTACCACGGTAATAAAATCCATCCTGTTCTCCTCTCACCAGCACAGGCACATTGCTCTCAATGCCCCCTGATCCCCCCAGTCTCTTCCATGCTGGGCCAGGGGAGGGAAGGCAGTGGCTAATCCTTGGGCACCTCGAAGAAAAGAAAACGGGTCAGCCCTGAAAGAAATAGATTCTGTAGGTCATGAAAAAAAATAATCTTGTAAGATTTAAGAACTGGAACACTCCACCTCATTTTGTAGCACTTCCACAGGCAAATCGTGTGGGAAGAAACAGAAATTTTGCTTGTGATGGGATAAATCCTTGATCTTGAGAAAACACATTAGTGCCTGCTTTTACTCAGATTTCTTTGGTTTGGGGTTTACAGCTGGATTTACATGGGTTTGCTGGAATCCTGGGCCAGCATTAGCTGCACCAGCTCCTTTGCCGTTTACCTGGCAAGACAATGAAACGCTTCAGATGAGGAGAAAGGATCCATCTCCAGCACAGGGCACAGCATAGGTGCACTCCAGAGTGCTGGAGCTGATGGTTTACACTGGAGCATTCAGGGAACAGCAAAGCAGAGGGTAAACAACAAAGCTGCTGGTTGATGACAGGTTCTAGTTGAAAACTGGGAAAATAATCCCCTGTCACAAAGCATTAGAAACATTTCATGGAAGACAGCTGCTAATGCAAGATGCTTTTATTTATCTAAATAATATTAAACAAATGTTTCTTTGATAGGAGGCTTACTCAGGCTTTGCTCTTCATAATCTCCAAGGCAGCAAATTACTTTAGTTAGCACATCTAAAAAACTGCCAGTGCAGGGGTGGGAAAGATCAAATGATGTTCAAGCTGCTAATTTATTAATCTGAAACACCAGGCTGGTTTATCCTATTCGATATCATGGAAAAAAACAAATCAGAGACTCAAACAGGAACTTGATTTTACCTCTGGGGGATGAGCGGCTCAGTGATCCAGGCAGGATACACTACAAAAGAGCTCCTGCAGCAGGGGTTAACTGTAGATACAACATTGGAACACAAGAACTGGTCCAGAGCTGGCCTCACACTGCAATACCTGTGACCTCTGGGCAGGGACCCTCCCAAACAAGCCATTCTTGGAAAAGCTGCTACCTGCAGGATTCAGTTGTGACCTGTTTGAAGAAGAGAGACAATGTATTGACATTTCTAACACAAGCAAGTGCTGCCCAGTGTACCTCAAGAACCCAGTAATTTTGATTAATTGTTTATTTTTGCTTGAAAACATTGACTTCAAAAGATTCAGGCTGGCATTTGGCCAGATGAGCCCACATCACTGACTTCAGTGATCTTCACTCACCCAAGTCCTAACGTGGTAGAGGGGCAGAAACACTCAAGGAAACTACAAACGCTGTGCAAATCCCCAGGAAAAGAATAACTTTCACCTCCCTCCAGCATTTGTTTCCCTCTGTAACACCCAGCTCTCTTTTCATATACCTACACTCTCCTTTAAAGCTTTCTTGTACACAGACCCAGCCAAATCTTCCCTATTTTACAAGCTGAGACAGAAATTACAGCTCAAGTTGTCAAGCTGAGTAAACGTGACAGGTTTGGAACTTGATGGTAGATTATATTTTCCTGTTATTTATTTATAGTGATGTATTAAGAGGAAATATTTTGATCTTTCAGCTGTCCTGTCATGTTTTATTAACAGTAGGATTATGGCTTGCAACAAGAAAGAATGAGATGCTCAGATGTGACAAGTGATAACTATTCAGAGGTTGTCACAGTAAGATCAATGATGTGATGCTATCTCTGGTAATTTCAAAAGATGTAGTAGACAAGCTTCCATTATTTTCTTTTTTCTTTTTAAATATTGCTTAGAAACAGTTAGGATACAATTTGCATGGAAATTCAACCACATATACATTTAAAAGTGCTTAATTTATTTTACAAAATGCAGTTTAAGCACTCATGTTTAGATGATATTTTGTCTCTTATCTAAGAAATATAATCTGGAAGCCTTTTTTATGGAGACTCCCAGATACACGTAATTTCAGAAAACTAGCACAACAAACCCAGTAAGAAGAGTGGATTAACTGATGCAAAATCCATCTCTAAGTGAGCAAACCAACACAATATATCCATTTGTTTCACAACTGCACAAACTCCAGTTATAAACCAAAACAAGATGGAATCAGTAATACTTTGCAAAGAAAGGCAGCTATGGTTTCCTCATCAGAGTCCATTTTAACACCATTCAGCTGAGAACAGGGACCCCTATTTCTTCACAAAACTGTGCACTGACAAAGGCAATTATGCTGGTTTTTCTGGGTAACTCCAAGTACTTTGACATAGCAGTATTTCAGACTTACAAGCTATTGGTGACAGTACATCTGGTCCATCTAGGTTTACTCTGAATGCAGAAATCTCACCCTTTTGCCTGTTGGACACAGGAAGCTTTTTGCTGCCAGTGTTTCCCAGTTGCTATGGAGGTTGCCACAGTTGTTACTCCCGGGATTGGACATCCTGACCTTACTGGTTAAAATCCAGTGGAGCGTGACTTCAGAGGGGACCATTTGACTGCCACACTTTGCTCAGTTTTCAACTCCCCATGGATCTACTGCACTGCAGGGGTAGAGAAGGCATTTTAAGAGAGCTCAGTGTTCTCTAGGCTTCTGCCTATGATTGCAGGGCAAAAAACCAGCATCGAAGTTACAATTCAGATAAAGGGAAAAAAAAAAAAGCTTACCACCACAGGGTGTGACAAATAAATTGGTTTGAAATGTGCACAGAAAGGTTGAAGCTGAGAGCTGAGACAAACCGAGGTCAAAGCACTTTACAAATTTCGCAGTAAGGGGGAAGGACTAATGAATTCCACCCTTCTCTGACAAAGTGCCTATCAAAAATATGTCATATTATAATGCAGAAATCTACCTGTTAATCTCTGCTGAAAGCCCTACTTTTCTTCTCCTGCTTAAAGAGTTGACATTTGTGGGTTGATTTTTCGTTTGTGGGTTTTTTGGGAGGGAGGAGGTGCTTGGAATACTTAATTGCCATTTGTAGGCATGTTTCAATTCACTGCTATAAAAACAATGTAACACGGTGGGATGGCTGCAGTTAGGGACACGGATACATCACTTCGGAAGCCTGTGACCATTTTTTTGTTCATTCTGCTGCACAGACAGCCTACAAGCTCTCACGCTGTCAGCGGAATTGTTTGGTATCAGTAATTCCCTTACACAGAGTAAATGTTAAGGACACTTTACCAGTTACGAGCTAAACTCTCTTCATCATCCTCACATAGTTCTAATGGTTAACACTTAACCAAAACCAGCAGCAGTACAGAGGAACAGAGTGGGAGACTGGGGAAGACCACTCCAGACCTCAACAATTATCAGTCAAAGTCCCAAAAAATTTCTATTGCAGGATTATTTTTATGCCCATGGCCAAAATCTTGCCAGTCCTCTTTTATACTGTATATTGTGTAAGCAGTTCTAGTAATTTTTAATGGCACTGATATCTGTAGAAGAATGCAATTTTCAATAGAAATTATGCAAAGTCAAGAGTTTCCAATGTGATTAAAATATTCACTAAGAAGAAAATGATGGAACAGCACTTGCAAAACTTTATGCTCTTCCTATGTTCAGTAACTCTGCTTCAGAGAGCTCCTACCCTACTCTATTTTCTCCCTTTTAAACTAAATTATCCTTTCCATTGGCATACACTCCTTGGAACGTTTAAAAAGGTATTTTAAAAGAAACACTGGCAATTAGACTGAATATTTTAAGGAAGTGCATGTGAGAGTAAACCAATAACATTACAGAAGATGAGAAGAATCTCAGTCCCATAAGTAGAAAGGTTTTATTTCAAAGCATGCAGGTTGTGATGATACATACAGTTACTTCACACATATAGGTGTTACATTTTTAGCTTGGTGACAAATTTAGAAATGCGTTCTGATTTTCATGAATTAACTTAGGTCATTCAGCTGAGATATTCCCAGTTGTCTTTCTCATAGCTAAGTGTAGTTACTATCTACAACATTAAAGCTCCTGTGTGGGCTGATACTGACGTGCGACGTGATCTGCTCCTAGGAAGTGCCAGGAACACACACGTCATTAACATAGTGGCTACTACATTCCCAGACAAGATACCTTTGGCTTGCTCTGGAACACCTTAGATTGTCTTCACAAACGGGGTTTGTTTGTCAGTGGCTTTAGGTGCTTGGTTTGGCTCCATGACACCTTTTCCTGCCACCACAGAATCAGTGCACAGCACAGACTGCAGGTACCTAATGTATTTTATGGCAGCACGGAGGGTCTCCACTTTGCTGAGCCGTTTCTCCAAGTATTCCTTCGGCAGGTGATGCCTCAGCTTGGCATAGCCTTCATTGACACACTTAACACGCTGCCTTTCCCTCTCATTCCTCTTCCTGATGAAAGCTGACCCATAGGAGTACTCACTTCTGTGGAAACTGGAATGGGGCATTTGGTAGGGAAAGGTGCAGGGCTCACTGTAGAAGGTCTCCGAGATGAGATGCTCAGACATGAAAGGAAGGAATGACAAATCTTCAGAGCAAGGGACCTGGTTTGGTGGTTCTGGGTACATGTGAAACGTGACCAGGGGGTCTGCACAGAAAGGCCTTGCCAGCTGTATGTGCTGAGCCTCAGCACAGATGAGGTTACAGTAGCTTTTGCCATCCATCAGGTTCTGCATTTAACCTAAAAACACATAATTACATAATACTTTAAACAACTCACACTGAACAGTAGAAAAAACTCACCTGGACTTACCAACACTTGGCCTTGCTTGCATTTTCCAGAAGAGATTTTTTAATGCATTTGTGACATTTCAGAATGGTGTTGGAAGATTAGGTAGAACAGACAACATCCCATTTGAAAATACCAGAAAGTGCAAGGCAGTCACACTCATTAAATTAATACACAACAGATATTAATAAAGCTAAAAAGTTTCCTAAAGAAAACAGCAAGCAGTCTCCTTTCACCTCAGCTTCAGAAATTAAGAGAATCTACCTCTATGTACTCCACATAGGTCTATCTTGCTCCAAATCCACCAGAACTTACAAGTCTACAGACAACAAACAAAGCAGGCCAACACCTGAGGTATTCTCTCCACCCTCTTTCCCTCCATGAAAAAATCTAAATCTATAATACCAATGAAAGGTTCCCTATTCATACCAAAGAGCCTTCATGACAAATTATTTTCCTCTCTATTCACTTGATAGCTCATTCAATACATTATCTTAATTACGTGGAAAACTTGTGCAGAGAATGGATCTCAATATTAATTCCATGTCTGTCAGTTATTACATCCACTCATACAAAGGTTTACAAGAAGCTTAGAGAATTCAGAAAGATGAGAGAATTTCTGCTAAATCTAACAACAACATCTCCTTGGGTCCTCATACTCCTTGTGCACTCACCTGCAGATTAAACACAGACATGAAATACTAAAAACGATCCTACTGCTAGAGGCTTATGAAATACACAATTTATTAAAGGAAAAATGCATGTCCTAGTAATCCAAAGAAGAAGGGATGGCACACAGTTGTTGAGGTACTGCTAGAAACCTGTAAGCCAGACTGGCCTACCCTCATACCCTCTCTTCAGAGCAGTGTTACAGCAGGTGTGACTACTCAAATCACCCCTATGTATTTATTACAAAGATAATCTTGCAGTGGTTTATAAGAAGCTCCATTATAGTGCCTTCCCAGTATCATTACTCAAACAACTAAACATCAGCCAAAGTGCTGAGAATGTAATGACTTACCTAATAGCTACTTAAAATACATCTGAAATAACCAGTTAATTTTTAAAGAATCACTGTGAGCCATCCTCACAGATTACAAGCAATACGTGTAATACTTGCAATACAAGCCTACACAAACTGATCCAAAACTGCTCTTACTCACCATCCACTTGTACATCCATATATTCCTGTCTAAAGCACTTAGGTTCTATTACATCCTCTAAAATGGAAACCACACCCGATGTTAAACTAGATTACTAGAAGCTTCTGGATTCCATACTCACAGAAACCTGGCAAAGCTTCCAATGCTGCAGTCGCAGTTCCATAATGTAAAAGGGATCCCCTTAACCCTTCACACGGATATGGGGATAATGTAATGATGTATTGTTTTCTAATGACTTCATGCCTGCCACATTTATACAGAGAGTTTTTACTCGGTATGGACCTATTCTCACAACATATTCCATGAAAATGCCTCTGTATGCAGAGTTGTCTGCTTTTCTAATGCACACAGATTTCACAACAGAAATCCTATGAGTGAAGAATTCGTTTATACCTGTTAGGCATGAGTGAAAGTCTTAAACAGGTACTTCTGTAGGTAGGCTAAAAGCATGAACACACATCCATTTCACATCAATACGCATGCAAAAAATTCAGAAGTGAATGTACACTCTTTATAAAATGAAAATAGTAGACAGTCAACTTTCCCTTTCCTACTTACACAGGTTGGGTTATTGCCTAAAAGCATTCGACTGCTAACAACTTAAAAACACTGAGGAAGAAAAGTCTACAACATAGCAAAAAAAAAATTTAAAATTATAGCACAACATCACTCTAGAGCAAAAAATAAACCAAAGGCAAGAAACCAAAACCAACACAACCCCTCAAGAAGAGATAATTGCAGTATCTGTTGCTTAGTACTGACACTTCTGCTGTGTAACAGCATCACATAAAACAGTTACCTGCTGCCTCAACACCTGCACAAAGTGCAAAATGCAAGTGTTAGGAACATTTTCCTGTTAGACTAGAGACTCACCAATCTTCAGGTGAAAGTAAAATCCAGGAAAACAAGACGTGCTATCTTAAGTGATGAATACCTGAAAATATCTGAATGATATTAAAAAAGGAAAAAAAGAAGTTAATGTTCCAGTTTTCTTACACCTTATTAAATAAGAGATCACATTAAATAGGATTCATTAAAAAGCTATGAAAATACTATTAGTGAATGGCTGGTAGAAGTGATTTACAAGAACATTGATATTCAGTGAAGATCTGTGGCTAGATACAGCAACATGCAAACCTCTTACCTGAATTATGTAGCTTGTTCCACTGAGTCAATGACTGCTGCAATTTATAGTCAATTGACAACATGCAAAGTAGCTTACAGTTAGATCTGCTCATTTCTGGTTGGGCTTTTCCACCCACACCACAGCTATGATGGCAACAAAACTTGGCATTAAGGGCTAGAAATTTTGAAACTGTAATTGAACACATCCAGATTACCTGAAAAAGTAATCGGGAATGTAGTTTGTTCACTTCCTGTTTGCCTTCTGTTGCAGACTACTACAGTATAGTAATGAAAATATTAACCAGTATTTCTATTTATTGGTGTTTTGTGTTTTGATGTCTAAATATAACAAATCAGAATGTAGGTAAATCTTCACCATCACGGCATAAGCAAACTGATTTTCATAGCTTCATTTTAAACACAGGAAAACTTATTTAGGAATTTGTGATGGATTTCTCTCCACTAGAGGTGAGGATACATATTATTAGTTAGCTTAATGCTTTAAATTTAATCGTTATACCTGTAGTTTTGGGAAATTCTCTTAGTGTTAAGTATAACACCATATAGAAGGTGACTATATATACGAAGAGAAGATTTTAAAACAATGAGCAAACAGTAGCAAGACAAATTTTGCTTAAAAAGAGAAATAGTATGGAATCTATAATGCAATGCATACATGTACATAGATGCTACACACATCAGTATACAGCTGTCCAATTGCACAGGTGCAAGGAAATAGGATACCCATCTTCAAAATTCCTACATTTTACGGGATTGACACTTAAGACTATCTCACTGGTTGGCCCTTTTATCAACCAAAGTATAACCACACAAAATATCCAAAACCAAATGAGTTTAGCTCAAAACTTTCAGAAGACACTGTAAAATTTGAAACACTTGCACTACCAAAAGAGGTACATACATTGGGTCCTGCTTCTTGTCACTATCATCCACCAAGTAAAGATTCACCTTCTGCTGCCCCTGTGTGGGGCCTCAGTGCTGTAGATCGCATCCCCCTTCCCACACCAGCTCCAGGCCTCATGGGAAAGGCAGCCAAGAGGTAGAACATCCCCCAGGACTGGCAGACAGGGAGACACTCAACAAAAAGGTTGCATTATTTTTCTTTAGGGAACTCTAAGTATATCGGTGTCATAACCAGTCACTGAACAGCACCAACTGAACAACATCCCGCTCACCAGGGCAATGTTGAACATAAAAACTGAACCCAAGCCTGAAATTATTTTTTTGACCTGTCAACCCTTGTGCAGTTTGTTGGTTTTTTTTTTAACTTAAAGCAAGAATCCTGTGCATCCACCAATTCATCACCTGCTTTAAATCCCTGCTTTAAATCTGACAATCCAGATTAACTCATTTTTGGAAGCCTCCAGGACTGACATGAAAATGAAGTTCTGTATCTGCAAAGGTTCAGTCAGTGCAGATGTTGTTATGGGGCAGCTGTGTTTGCAGCCCTGACCTGGCAGAGGTATAAGCACAGGTCCAGTCCGTCTCCCGGGCATGGACTAAGCAAGCCAAAACTGCACCCAAAACCAGAGTTATTCTTCCATGTACCACATCCTTCCACACTGGAACGAAAACTGTCAAGACAATAATGGAACTACATATGCACAGCTACATCTGAGTCAGGGACTAAAAACTTTTTTCAATTAGCAATTTGATGAGCTTTTCTTTACCTAATCACTGAGCAAGGGCATATTTCTACTTAGAAGCATTTTTGCAGAAGTGCTTTTATAGATGGAATTTACATGTGGCATAACGAGGGAGAAAAATGATGACAAACTGATAATGCAGATCCATTTTTCAAAAATCAGTTTTATCTTTAATTGTTACATTCCAAAGGGGATATATGAAAGTTAGTCATCTAGCAACTGTATACCCTCTGAAGAGAGATGAGTACAGAGTCACAGATAAAAAAATACACCTAACTCCCAAGATGACAGGTGCTAGAGAAAGTATGTGCCTTACACCATCAATCCAGACAACTGAAGGAAGATTTTTATAATAAATATTTCATCATATACTAACTCCTGAGACTTTACCCATGAAAAGAAAGGGGATGATTTTTTTTTATGAGCTATCATACACCTACAATATATTAAGCTATTAAAGCAAAATAGAACAAAATGTCAACACTGTCTTGAATGTGCACTGCATTTGAATTTATCTACATCACAGTACTTGAAATATGCAGCTCCAGGAGTCAGTGTCCACTTATGTTTTGCCTTAAATCTGCAGACATCACTTGCCATACAAGCATCTTGAAGGTACGAGTGCAAGAAACCAAATGATGAACATAGCCAGCAGGGTTTCATTCTCTGAGACCAAAACTAGACAGCAAGACTTCGATTTCCAGTACCTAGCATCCATCAGCAGAAAATCCAAGTATATTTACAAAAGGTCTTTACATAAAGTGATTAGTGAATTGTAAGTAATTACGGTGTTTCCAGGTACTTTTTAACCACATAAATAGTAGAGAGAAATATAGTTAAAAACCACCATAAAGTCACAACTGTAAATAATGTACCACAGTGGCAACCCAAGGTATCTGTTTGTTTTCTTTTCAGTTTTGTTAGTAAAAGCCATTTGAAAACAAAGATTTAAGCTTTTGGTTACCTAATCTTTTTAAACTGCTTTCATTCCAGTACATTCCTTCAAAGTTCAAATACTTTTATTTCTTTTTTTCTTAAATCAATAACAAATCATTCAAGAAAACTCTTCTCAATTGGCAGGATCAGGAAGACTTATGTCAGCTCTTTCCACTAGTCCACATCTCTGGAGTTACTTCCCTGAGCCCCAATTAGCTCAGCACAACGTGACGGTCAAAGACAGATTTGCGCTGCTCCTGGACCTGTAACTTCCAGCGCTGCTGGGCATATTCCACTTTGTTCAGCACGTTGGCGCGGCTCCGCGAACGAGCCAGCACGTCGTGGGCGTTTGCAAAAGGCTGGTGGTCCTGCAACGGCAAAAACCCACAGTTACACCTCAGCAATTCCAGCTACAAGAGTCTTCTGTGTCGTTACATTCCACGGGATGTGGGGTTTGGTCTGGTTTTGTCTTTTTTTTTTTTTTAGGATCAACGAGATGTTCCAACAAGCCGGTCAGTAACAATGACCAAGCAAGTTTTTGAATTGTTGGAACTGTACTTCAATTTCTCATTCACAGGAACTTCCACAGGTTTCCCAAATAGATCACGTCATTGTGCTGTCAATTATCTGCTGCCCAGAGACATCATGGTGAGCTGCAGGATCCGATCAGTCTTGCATCCATTAGCGACCGGAGGGACAGCAGCCCAGAGCAGACCCAGGCACTCCATGGTGAATGCATTTCACAACTGAATTAGAGTCAGTTCTCTGCCAGCTCCTGGCCATTTCCTGCCAGGTAGCTCAGGATGTTCACACACAGCTTCTATATCAAACCAACACACACTGATGTTTACCAAACTAAGCCTATTGTGCTGAGCTGTCTGAAAGCACAGTGTCAATACAGCTGTTTAAGTGGCAGAGCTCACAAGAACTGAGTGCTTGTTTAACATTTACTCTGTTTCCTAACAGTACCTGCAAGGATTTATTTTCTGCTTGTAAATATAGCCAAGTTATCAACAGCAAGAGTTGGAACTGGACTTCTTATTTGGCTATCAAACTGTTTGGATGAAGTCATACTGCTAAAACTATGTCAGAAAGCATCACAAATAAAATTCATAATGAAAAATAACATAAGTATGTCCTGTATTAACTGCTTTTTTATATGCCTACATTTCATATTCCTTTTTTCAGAACACTTTTGAAGACATTTACAGTAATGGATACTTTGTGATATGACTGTGTAGAGCACCTTAATGACAATTCTCAGCTGTACAGGGATTGTCATTAATGATACCTATTGAAATGATTGCTCCAAGTCCCAAAGCCACAGTGAGCATTAAAAAATATGCTCATAGAGAACAAGAGACAATCCCTGATCAAAAGAGCTATCATCTCACCATAAAAAGTTATACAATTGGATATACCTAGAATGGGCACTTAACAGGTGACAGATCACTTCATTCACAGCGGGGAGGGGAAAAACAAAAAAACAAAAAAAACCAAAAAAAAAACAAACAAAAAAAAATCACAATACCAACACATGGTTTTCTACTGTAAAACACATAGTGGAAGAACACAGGACAGTTTAGACGGTACTGGCCTTCCTGACAAACAAGAATCTCAGCTCAAAGGCTAGCTACTGTCAATTTCTATGTAGACAATAAGGGGAAAAAGAATTTAAGAGGAAAGAGGACTAACGAAGGTTGCCACTGTCATCAAGGGGCAACAAGAAAGAGTGAACTCACTGCCTTGAATTTCAGCCACAAAATCAACAGACATGGTATTTTTGAAGTGTGACACGAATACCTCAAGAATGTGCAAGAGGGAAGGCAAGGATGGGGATAATTTATAAAGGACCTTAAATTATGTTAAGTTCAGCTACAGCAAAACTTGACATTGGTTAAGACAGCAAAACCTGACATTGGTTAAGACAGATCCAGGCTTCAAGGTAAATTCATTCTGCAGTTGACCTGAACTCTGCCATGGGACTTAATTTCACTTCTTCCACCTACAATCAAATGACTAACTCAGATTTGGAGGCATTAAGATAATTTATCTAAGGTATAAATTTTTCTGAGGTATAGCATACAGCATAAGCTCACTTAATTCAAGCAGGAACTGCCTAATTTGCTGTAAGAATGCAGACAGAGGAAGAGTCATTAAAAAAAAAAACCAAAAAAAAAAAACAAACCTCAACCCAAAATCTTCCTAGAAGTCACTGGGAAAATCTTACATTGTTAATACAAAGACAGTTGACACATGTCTACATGTCATACATAGGGAAGTTCAGAAACAGTGGGACATAATCATCAGCCATCTTTACTTAAAAAGCTGTTTCTATTTGGCAAGGGGATAATTAAGTATTCAAAATTAAGCATTTTCCTAGATAACAGCTTTTATCAGCTATGCTTTATGTAGCTTGATTTTACAACAAAAATATGTGATTGTAACCCAGTGGCAGAGGCTGGAAAGGTCGGTAATGACAGGAAACTGTGTCACTAATGAACTACTCCTCTTTTCCCAAAAGGGGCTCTTCTGACCTGTTGGAATACACTGTCACATTTTGATTTCTAGCTGTAATACTAAGGAATTATTTCAGCATCATGTTCTCCTTCACATTTCTTCTTGAAGTTTTAGCAGCAAGAAACTGGAGCAATGAAAGATGCAATACCCGTATTTATTTTTTGTAGAGAGCAACCTAAGCAGTAAACAGTTTGCATAAAAATGATCACCAGCAAGACTCTGGATCATTAACACTTAAGAAATTGTACTCCTGTATATGCCTACCTCCATTCCTACACCGTTTCCTCTCTGTGAAAGCAATCTGTGCCTAGAGCTGGTAGAACTAAAGCAGTTCTCACCTTACTACTTTCTAGCCCAGTGAAAAATGGAAGAGTGGCTTCACAGAAGTCATCACACAGCTTTCTTTTCCTCTCCCAGCAGGAAAAGCATTTACACTGCCTGGCAAAAAAAAGTTGCTCATCCCAAATAATTATTTATGTATTTAATTATTGAATTATTTATCAACTAACCATCCCAATCTTTATGCTTTGCAAGTGCACAAAGGCTCTGGTGAACTCACCCCAATGTCTTCATCACTTTGTATGAGCTGTGAATGTCCAAGGAGACGCCTCTTCAGTATAGGTTCCACCAGGGTAAGGTACACCATGTACAGAAGAAGTAGGCCCAAAATAGACAGGTATATGATGATTGTCACCTAAAAAAATGCAAGCAGAGTTTATGCCAAGACTGTGACATTTCCCCCACAGTCTCACAACAAGCAGCAAGACCAAAAGGAAGAGTACAGGGAAAAGTCTGATCTTTGGTAGTGTCACCAGATGACTTAAAACTGAGAAAGAGAGGAAAACCAACAAACTACAACATGGTATTGAAAGGATTTGGGGCAGCTTGAAACAGTGAGACCTCGCAGAGTCTTTATCCCTCTTAAAACAATTCAGTGTTATAAATCTCACTTCAACTGAGACAACTGTTCAGTCTGGCCATTAAACTGGGGTGACAAAGTTGGGCCATCACCCAATGATCTCCCAGTCTCTAACACAGATCTGCATTCAGTCACCAAGCAAAATGGGAAGAAAAAACAAAATACTAAACTTCTAAAATCCCAAAATAAAGTAGTCTGTGTTGTCAAAAACTGAAAGATATACTGCAGTCTGTTCACACCAGTCCGGACCTCAATGGCTCCAATGGGACAAGAATGTGAAGAACACAGGAAACATCTGTTAGAACAAACATGGATAAAGAAAATGTGTAGCAAGCAAGGAAGGCAGCTGAGTAATGAGAGGCCTTCTGAAATAAGGAAAACAAAGCCCAAAGCTTGACAAGATGTCTTAGAACACTCAGAATTTTAGCAAGGTATAAAGTCTGATCTCAGAAGCAGAGATCTTCAGTACAGGGTCTCTGAAGCCATTTCTTCAGCTAATGTTTGATGCTATTGTTACTGCTCAAGATTATGAACAACTACTACAAAAAAGGTTACATTTTAGGCTGCCTTAGAAAAGTTTTTCCTTTAAAAATAGTATTTCTCTAAAAGACAACAGACATATTTACTATGCTTACCTTAATTGTGACAGAGCTTCTCTCCTCATATTTGCACTCACAGCGTAAACAATATGCTTCTACATCGGGTCCAGGGACAGGCATAGGCTCCACCACATGGAGGCAATCACTGAGGAAACATAGAAACTGTCCAGTCAGTTTTGAGCTGGCTTTAGCTGGGCTGTTCCACTCTGCTGCAGGAGCTGAGAAGCCACCTTTGCTTAAGTTCAGTTGTTCTAAACTGCAGGTATAAATAAATCACTGTGCCACAGTTATTTCACTTAAACAGGAAATCCAGCTACTGACAAGATGCTGAACAAGTTTTAAGATCTTTCTAACTCAATACTAACTCAAAGGGTTTTCATTTTTCAGTGGAAGTATTAAAGCTGTTAGCAGAACAAGTCCAAGGATATAAATCCAGCACAAATGCATCATTTGACACAGACATCATGGATAAACGTAAATTTCTGCTATTAATTCCACTTCTTTCTTCACCATATTCAAAAGAGTCTTATTCCATCCTTTCACTAACTGAAGGGAGATTAGCCTCTCTTTTGACATTCATTAACTGAATTTCTTTTTTCTTGCCATCACAAGGTTCAAGCATTAAAAAAAAAAAAAAAAAGAAGTCAGATGGGTTGTTTTTCTAAGCAGCAAGATAGTGAATAAAGAGCATTTAGCTTTCAGCAAAGGCATTTGACTTAAAAGATTACCAAATGTAAGTCAGTCCCCTGTGGAAAAGCATGGTTGACAATATTATGGGCACTCTATACCACAGCACTAAAATCCAGCTAAAAGCCATGAGACAACTGCTTCCAACAACAACTTATGTAATGTTGGTCTTTCTGCTGGCTCAGGTTGGTTATTCAGAGTTCAGACCCTCAGGGTCCCTACAGAGCACTGACACAACTAAAATCCTGTTTCACCTTTCTCCTAGTTACCTCAGCAGCAGGCAGTGAGATAAAAGGCCTGATGTGACAGCAGCAGCCTGGGACTCAACACCATACTGGGCTAAATTACAAACACACAGCCAGGCACCAGCTCATCTCTTCTGTCTTCTGTGTATTTCTTCATCATAGCTGCAACTGCTGAGTGCCACCTCACAGCCTCTGGAGGGGAGGGTTTATTTTTCTCATTGGTGTGAAAACAGAACTACATTCTGTATGGAAGAATGCAGCATTCAAGCTACAAAAATCAAAAAGACATGCAAGGTACAATCTGTGTGATTGCTGTTCCTATGCCTGAAGGCTTGCCTCAGTACAGTGGACAAGTAGAGTAGAAATCTTGTATGTTGCCTAAATGCAGTAAGTCTGTCACTGAGAAAATTAAAAATATTAATATCAGCATTCTTTTTCTCCAAGTCAGCATTTCAAGTTGCTAGGAAGTGCAAAATCTGCTGGAACCTCACAAAACTCCAGAAACAACAGTCCCTAAATGATAGGATGGGTTTCAAGAGCAGAGCAAGCAAAGACAATACTCCCGAGTCCCAGTTCCAGGCCCATGCCTCCTTGCCTTTACACTATTCCAAATCACTGGATTCAAAATATAACACTTTCTTCCCTTCCACTACTTCCAAGTCTAAATAAATAACTAAACAGGCAAGAAAGCAAGCAAACCAAAACAGAAGACAGGGCAAAAACTGTGGATTTCAAGCCTGGTCCCTTGCTAGAGCTGAATTCTGGAATACTTTTGAAGAAAAGCTCCAGTAGCTTATGGCAAAGATATACTTTCTCCTGGCACCACCACAGGGGATTCACATGCAATCACTACAGAGCAAATCTTTAGCCAGTAAGACTTATTATCATTTTCTATGTGCCACAGACACTCACCAGTCTTTCTGCGAAACATTTTTGTTATAAATATGGCCTGAATGGTCCTTGTAAGGAGGACAGATGCATTTACACCGGACATCCTCAGAATTCTAAAAGTAAAGTAAACAACATGCTTAGAACATATTATCATCAGATATTATATTAGTTACATTATCAGGGGTACAGAAAGTACGCTTCACATAATACATGAAATATTCAATATAAACTGCTTGCAAGTATCTCTGAACAGTCTTACTCAGGATTTCCTACAAGTTTAAGAATAACCCTTCAAAATTACTAAGCAAGCAGAGCAATTTGTCAAGAAACACTATTATCTGAGACAGAAACACATTGTTCTTGAGAAAAAAAAAATTGAATTTAAGCTCATTCTTCTTTTTAAGAAAAAACACACAGGTAGAAATTGGTGATCTTGATTACTCATGCATTCAGCTTATGAGGACAACTGCTTAACAGACAAAGTGATGAGCTTAAAATGAATGAAAGAATACTAAACTTATTCTAGCAAATAATAAGAGACAAAGGCTAAATGTGGCTTATCTAAAGTTCAAGGCAATTTCTAGTGGCATTACAAAAGAATGTGTGAACACATATTGGTAATGAACTACACTGAATAGACAAGTCAGAGCAAAACTAAGCGGGAATAGGTCAGTTGGAAAAAACTGACTGCACTGCCACAGAATCACAGAAAGGTTTGGGTTGGAAGGGACCTTGAAGATCATCCAGTTCCAACCCCGCTGCCACAGGCAGGGACACCTTTCTCTAAAGCAGATTGCTCAAAGCCCCACCCAACCTGGCCTTGAACACTTCCGGAGTTGAGACATCCACAGCTTCTCTGGGCAACCTGTGACAGTGCCTCACCATCCTCATAGCGAAGAATTTCTTCCCAATATTCAATGTAACATTACTCTCTTTCAGTTTAAAACCATTACCCCCTTATCCGGACACTATATGCCCATGTAATTAGTTCTTCTCAATCTCTCTTACAGCTCCTTTCAGGTACTGGAAGGTTGCAATTAGGTCATCCCGGAGCCTCCTCTTCTCCAGGCTGAACAATCCCAATTATCTCAGCCTCTCCTCACAGGAGAGGTGCTCCACCCCTGTGATCATCTGCCATGGCCTCCTCTGGACTCACTCCAACAGGTCCATGACCTTTCTCTGCCGGGGACCCCAGAGCTGGATGCAGCACTGCAAGTGGGATCTCAGGAGAGCAGAGTAAATACACACTATATACTACACACTATATACCGAATCACTTCTGATCTCGACACAGAGAAGTCAAATGTCTGATAACCATTAACAAGGAGAACATTCAGACACGAAGCTACTCTGACTGTAGAAAACACGGTGTTCTCTGCCTGTCACAAAGAGCTACGGTAATAGTTCCAAATATTAACCCAGAAGGACCAACAGCAGAGCGCTTGCACTCAGAGCGAGTGAGGAAGCCAGAGCCGGGTGAGGACGGGCAGCGACCGCGGAGCCCCGCGCCGGAGCTGCGGTGGGCCCGGGGCTCAGCCCGACCCAGCCCCGGCAGCTTTGGAAAAAAGCAGCTTCATCTCCACTTTTAGTTTTGTGTGACGGTGTCCCCAGGCACCACGGCAAAACTACATCAAAAGCTACAAGCTTAAGGCGAGCACAGAAACCGGGGCTGGTACCTACGCCGCACCGCCGGGCCCTGTTCCTCCGCCGAGCGGGGCAGGGCAGCGCCCGCCCGACACCGCCGGCTCCGGCCTTTCCCTACAGCCTGCCGGAGCGGCAGTGGGGCCGACGAGCCGGAACGACCCGCGAGAACCGAGCGCCTGGAGAGGGTGGAGGAGGGCGGGCCCGATACCGGGAGCACCACCGTGACCCATCCCCCCCGCCCCGCTCACCTTAGCCTCGGCGGCCA
>VZRN01004655.1:737044-752513 GCA_013397935.1 Dasyornis broadbenti | reverse complement strand
AGCAGAGGCGCGCCCCGTGGGCCGCCATGTCGGGCCCCGCCGCTTTGTGGCCGCTTTATCGCCGCTTGTCGCCGCCGGGCCGCTGCCGGGCCGCCGCCGCCATCACTTCCGCCTGCCGCCGCCCTCACGTGAGGCGTCGTCCGCGCGCGGTGGCGGCCCCGCGGGAACGGCGGCGCCGCAGGATGGTTCCGGGTCGCGGGCCGGCCGGCACAAAAATATTCCTGAAATCATGGAATCATCAGGATTGGAAGGGACCTCCAAGATCATCCAGTCCAACCAGCCCAACGAACAACCCAACACTGCCCTAAGTCCACGAAACCACATCACCCAGCGCCAGATCCAGAAGCCCCCCTGAACACCTCCAGTGACGGTGACTCCACCACCTCCCTGGGCAACCTATTCCAATGCCTGAGCACGCTGACAGTGAAGAAAAATTTTCTAATCTCTAATCTGAATGTCCCCTGTCTCATCTCAAGGCCATTTCCTCGAGTTCTCTCACTGCAGAGGGCAGGAGGGAGCGGCCCCCACCTCACTATAACCTCCTTTCATGCAGGTATAACAGAGCCATGAGGTCGCCCCTGAGCCTCCTTCTCTCCAGGCTAAACAAACCAGCTCCCTCAGCCATTCCTCACAAGACATATTTTCTAAGCCTTTCAGGAGCCATGTTACCCTTCTCTGGACACACTTTAGTATCAACATGTGCCTTTTTAAAGAAAGGTTAGGCTGACAGGCCTGTAGTTCCCCCAGTCTTGGCTTTGTTGGAATGGATTAGCAGTGATGATTAGTACCGCTCTAAATGAGGTGTGTGAGCAGCATATAATCCTTTTTAATAATAATTTTTACACATCTGAACATACAGTTATATAAATCTCCATTCATTTTACAGACAGATGTTTCTCTGAGAAATGACACCGAAATCCAGCAATGCTCCTCTTTTGTCCTGTGGTTGTTAATTATTCCCATCCAAGAGCTCTGTTCACCTTCTTGCAGAGGGCAGCCAGCCTTGGTGAGAAGCAGCATTTCCAGCTGTAGTCCATAAAACCTGGCAGATTAAGCAGTCTACAAGTCTTCCCTACTTGTGTAGGAACCCCAAACCCACCCCATACTGCCAGGGCTGGATCCAGCCTTTCCCTGGCACAGCAGCCACTGGTAAGGGTTTGGACCCAGCTTGGGAAACAACTCGGGTTCATCTCAGCTCCTCTGACACCCTTCACAGATAAAGAGCAGGCTGCATGACTCAGCCCATTTATTCCCTCTCCTCCTTTTCATACTTTGTGTCTTTCTTGTAGCCATTCCTATACTGGAAAGGAGCCTACAAGAAAAATGGAGAGAGACTGTTTACCGGAGCAGGCAGTGACAGGATGAAGGGAATGGATTCAGACTGAAAGAGAGCAGGTTTAGATTAGATATTGGGAAAAAATTCTTTACTGTGAAGGTGTTGAGGGACTGGAACAGGTTGCCCAGTGAAGATGTGGATGCCCCTAACATGGAAGTGCTCAAGGCAAGGTTGGATGGAGCTCTGAGCAGCCTGGTCTAATGGAAGGTGTCCCTGGCCACGGCAGGGGGATTGGAACTAGGATGATCTTTAAAGTCCCTTCCAACCAAAACCATTCTCTGATTCCATGATTTTCTGTCTAAGCTGCTAAGTAGCAAAACTGTACGTGGCCAAAAGCTGCTCTGTTTCCCCTCTCCTTCCCCAGCCCCTACTTGGTGGCTGTAATTTCATAATCCTTTAGATACAGTAGACTTTTCAATTGTGCTAAACTCTCCTTCCTAATACAATAAGTTGTGTAACACTAGCAGTACATCAGACATCTCAGGAAAGGAGCTTGAGTTACCATGGAAACACAAAACACCTTTATTTAAAATTCAGGGAAAATTGCCAGCAGACTATAATGAGAGTACATCAGGTTTCAGCCTTAGCCAAACAATTTGTCTATTTAATGACTGTATCTGCAGTGAAAGTGTTTTGAAGCGTGAAGGTGGCTCTGTGTCTTCCCCACCACCCACAGTCATAGTCTACGATGGGCAGATTGACTGCTGAGTTGAAAAACATGCTGAATCTTTAGAAAAACACAGATCACAATTTGAGCTGAAGTAAACAATACGCAGTTTCAGAGGCATCACTGACTTTGGAAGAGTTTGGTGTAGGAAGAGAGAGCCTGATAAACTAATTTTTTAACATATTCAGAGAGGTCTGATACACAGGTAATAAATGCGCTTTTATTTAGATGGCTGGAACAGCCTTTGGGACTTTCAAGCACAGTCTTGACGCTTCCTCAAATCCAGGGACACCAAAATAAATAAGCAGGAACTTGTGAGCCACAGGCTTGTGGTGCTGCAGGAGGTAAAGATTACTTCTTCTAGAAAATGTGTTTTCTTCACCTAGAAGACCATAAGCAGTGATTCAGTAAGCAAAACTTCTGGGTGAATTATTAGGAAAAGAGCACTGGGAGTTTCTATCTTAACATTTAGACTTCTTTCAGTTTTATTTCCATTCTTTTTTTTTTTTTTTAATGTATTTGTCAGCACACCAGTATCAGAAACAATGCTGTTAAACTGCAGTTTAAAAAAGGGGGGAAAGACAGCTAAAAATTGTATACAAAAGTTGATTTTAAGGAAATTTTTACATTACTGCCCTGACCATAACTGCTTTTCAGTTTGCTAATCTTCCAGAAGGGCTGAAGTTGTGTTTCATCTTCAAGAGAGCCCTCACAGGATTATCAGTGGAGTCTGAGCTTTAGTGGCAGGAGCAGTGACTGCTCCCTGCTCTGCCAGCTCTGTCCTTACTGCACCAATCCTCTTCAAGTGAATGGAGCTGAGCTCTCTCATCTAGTTTGCTTTTTGAAAATAACATACACCATGGTTTAATAACAAGATTTGTTTGAGAGTTGTAATTATGCACTGGCCTCTCTAAGCTAAACCTTCCACTTTGCTGCATTGAATTAGGGGTTTTACAGTTTCGTTGTTGCTCTCATGTTTGTCTGCATTATCAATACTCACACACCAGGTGCCCTGAGAGCTGCTGGCAGTGCCTTTGATCATTCAAAGGCTCTGCCTTCGAGGCTCTGGGGAGGTGGAAGAAGCCCTGGTCCCACCCTGGCCACAGAGGGGTGACCCATGGGATGCATCCCCCTGGGCCACAGGGGCACAGCCTGAGCCAGGCTTTTGGGAACAAGAATCAAGGTTGGGTAGGGGAGCTGCTCCAGGGGCACATCTTTCCTGCTCAGTCATCTTATAAAATTAACTTATAAAGAGCTTTATATTTCCAGGCACTTTTATGTGCAGAGTGAGCTCCTGCATTTCCTCTCCTGGTGCAGGAACCTTCCCAATGCCACACGGTCTCTGTAGCCAGCAGCACACTAAGCTGTGCCTCTGCTCCTCCTTTCTGTGCTGCACTGTTTCACATGTGCATATGAGTGTTTTAAAAGCTCTTCTCTGCACAGTACCTTCATGCTCTGTGGGAATTACACTGGACTCTGCTGTGCTGTGTCAAACAATTGGTGTAGGGCTGCTTCACACTCTGCAGCTGACTGGGCCTTCACTGTCTTAGGGTGGAAGTTCCTCAGGGCAGGCAGGGATAGTTGCTATTTATCATCATTTAAATCATCCACATTATGATTATTTTTTACTAATGCAAAATACCATCTTTTTATGTCAGTTCAGCCTATTCACATTCAGAACTTGCCTGCTTCCCTTTGTTTTCCCATCTGAGAAAATCTTTTCATTATCAACAATGGCATAAAAGAAAAATCTGAGGGGATTATGTAAATAAATGATTGAATCAGCACTTCTGCACTTATTGCCAACATGAAAGTGATGTGACATTTGCACAGAAGAAAAACAAAGTAAATGCAGATTCTTTTTTTGTCTTCTCTACATTCCGTTAAAAATTTAAAGCGATGGCAGCACTTGTCACAGCAGACTTTACTTAGCAAGGAAACATGAGAGGAGATTAATTACAATGTCAGTTGCTCTAGGCTAATGAGAAATTCACCTTTCAGCAGATTGGTCATCAGCATCCATCTGAACATATTCTGTCACTGGCATAGTATCCCTTGAAATAAGCAGCACAGTTTCGTCTCATGAGTTTCTGTTTGGGGCCAAACCCCCAGTGGATTGGTTCAGGTCTAGCTGCTGTTCCGGCCTCATGGTCTTTGGTCTCAGGAAAATACAAAGAGAAATCGATGCCAGCAGGCCGGGTGGGGTACAAGGTTTACAATAAAAGCAAGCTCTCCCAATCCAGTTCATCTCAGAGACCCATTACATTACAGTAATGCAATGTAATGGCTCGTGGCTTCCTTCCATAACTGAGGCATTATTTTGCAGTCTGCTGTCAGGGGTTACATAAAGGCTTTCACAGCAGAAATGCATGCATATGGAAAGGGCAAACTGGGCAAGCTGTTTACCTCTGGATTTCTATATTTGTATTGATATTTATGATGTGAAACAAGTGGAGGGAAGTGCTGGAAGAGCTGTGCATTTATTTTATCTTTCTGTTTCAGTGGACCCACTCTTGACTTTTCTGCAGGCTGTAAGGGTTCAAGGTCCCTCCATGCTAATGCGAGGACATTTGGTGCTCTCACACACTGCAGCAGCTGAGTCCCCACATCACACATGTGGGGAGCCTGCCGTGTTCTGTGTATGGTTTCAATTAGTGATAAAAGCCAGGCTCTTATCAGTGCAACCCCTGCTGCATGTCCCTTCCTTCAGCAAAGGACACATGCTGCAAACACAAGGAACAGCAGCTTGTAGGTGAGAAAGGGGCTTCAGCTCTTTAACCACGATTCGTAAGTCAACAACTCTGACTTCATCCCTTGCAGCATGAAGAACAGCTTCTGCATTTTTTTGTTTAATCTAAAACTTATAAATAGCCTCTGCCAGCTCTGACCCAGCAAGACCTCAGATGCCCTGCATGTATTGCTCGTGGGAGAGACAAGGTCAGTGCTGCTCCACACACTTTGTCTGCTGCTCCTTGTTGTTCTAGCCCAGAGAGCTTTTGCCAGAAGCACGGAGGCAAACATGACCAAATAGGAACCACAGTTTCTTCCTCATACAGAGTCATCCATCAGGAGTACTCTAATAAATTCGTGCTTCCTGTTTTATATTCAAAGGCATCAGCACTAGAAGTAAAGTCAGTATGAACCCAGAATGTGCTCTACCCAGTGCCAGCCATTTCATTCCAATCTTTGCTGTAGCCTGCGTGGAAACACCATAGCCAGGGAGAGGTAGGTTAAAGGCAAGGTAAGATTATGTTTATGATAGAACTCCAGGCATTTTTGTGGCAAAGTTTATCATTGCTCTCCTCAAACTTGTTGCTAAGCAGAGGGGCTTTCAATAGCCTCAACAAGAAAACTGAGAACTGCATTTTCTTCCCTTGCCTGCTAATTTGGTCACTTGTCCAAAGCTCGTAGCAAGCCAGCCCTGGTTGGCTGTGGGCCCCTCATTCACACTTCAGTGTGGATAGGAAATGAGAGTGTTCGCTCAGCACCTTGCTGGCCTGGGCCAGCGGCAGCAATGCAGTTACACTGTAGATGCCTGCTTTAATTAGGAGACCTTTACTTTGCCAGCAGACCTGGGCAAGGCAAAATGAAAGCTTGGAGGCAGTGAATTGCATTTTGCTCTTTTATCCTTTTTTCAGTTAGCATTTTCCACCTTTGTCAGATCTTGTCTTACCTATGGCATTTAATTCTATTTCCACTGGTCTCTGCAGTGCAAATTTAACAATATTCTTTTTCTTTTAGGTACATATCCCCAGTAATTGAAAGAAAAGGAATCTTTGTATTCTTCTTTATCCAGGAGACCATTCACTACCATTGCTTGTCTCTAGCAACCACAGTATCACACAAGGTATTTCTTATAAAGAGAATTCCAATAATTCCACATACAGAGACCTGTGCAGAGAAGCTGCATTCAAAGACAGGATCTTTCAAAGTGAGTCAGACACTTCAGATGGCCACAAATATTGACACTATGACAATATTTTGTATTCTGAGATTGCACACCATGGTGATGTACACGCTGACCACGATCAACCCTTTGTCTGCTGCCATTAACCGTTATGGATGCCAGATTCACAGACAGTTAAAATGCGCATAAACACGGCACAAAGTCTTGCTCCATTCAAATCAGGAGTGACACCAAATTCACACAAAGGGAGACTCGGGCCTCTGCATTTCATTCAGATTCAATCTGTGCTGGAGACAACCTGAGAGCTGGCGCTCCCAGTGCTGCAAACAGCATCGATTTCGTGCCACCGCACTGCCAGCATTTCTGTGGAGGATGCAGAACGGCGATGCCCTACTTGCTCTGTTCCCATGACAACACCCTGCAAAGCAGCTCCTGCGAGCTTCCCCCTGCCTGCCTCATCACACCCGACAGCGTGCCCAGGCTCCGACTTTCAACCCAGACAACGCCTCTTCCTTTAATTACCAAAAAGCCTTTTACAAGGAAGAAAAGTCTGTTTGAAATAGCAGTGTTTTGATCATCAGAGCAGAGGTATTAAGCTCTCCACCACCCAGACACGGGGAGAATGGCTGAGTTTGGTTTGCCATTCATGCTGCATGCTGCCATTCATGCTGCTCCTAGGTCAGCATTATAATTCCTCATTATACATTATAATCAGGAATGACTTTTGGGTTGGCTCCAGGGACTTACTCATTTCTTCATTGGTATTGCTTCTTCATGTATGCTGAAGTGAATTAATATCTAACAGCACTTCAAGTAACTCCTGATTTCATGTAATAGATGGCAAGTAGTTGCTTGGGCTAATGCTCTGGAGAAAACAATCTGCTTTTCTTGGGGGTGACCCTTGTGCTGCCAATCCTCCAAAAGCTGTGTGCCTCGTGGCACTCCGTGAGCACAGCCTTGGGCCAAACACAGATCAGTCAAGCCAGCAGCTCTTCAGGCAAAAGTCTTTGGAGCAGATGAGAAATATGGAGCATCAAGATGAGTTCAGGGCATTGAAGATGGGTGGCAGTGGAGGGAAGTGGGGTAAGTTTTCCTGCCTGCCAGTCCAGTGTAATGCTATAGTGAGGTAGAGAATTTTATATATATAGATATATGTATGTATATGTATATGTATACATATATGTATATGTATATGTATTAGAAGTTAAAAAATACTTTTAAAACTTCTTTCCTGTACAGGTTCTAAGCTTTTTATATGTAGACTGAGAGCTCGATCTGTGGCTTTGGCTGTATCACTGCCAGTAGCTCACCTTAATGGGTGCATGTTGTCATCTGGCTAGGAGAGTTTTTTGGTTTTGATAACCAAAAAACGTCTGGGATCCTTGCTGGGATTCATCAAAGGACCCACAAAAGGACTCCTCCAGGACTACCCAACTGAGAGGAACTTGCAGCTGAATGTTCACAAGATTATTCCCATTCTGGCACATGAACTGGAAAGTTCTCTGTCCTGGCATGGCCAGGACAGGTTTTCTGAGCTGTGAGTAACCGGGGCTCCCTGCACTGCACCCGAGGATTCTGGCAGGCGCACAGGTGACAGCACATAACCCATCCTGGGCCTGCCTCACCAGCAGCAACTGAACTCACTGTGCCCTGGCTGAAGAGTTTTGCAGCACAGCAAAGACTCAGTACAAAACCCACTGCAAAAGCTGGTCATCCAGGTAGACAGGAAGCATTCCATGGGTTATTGAGCTCAGGATATCCACTGGAAGGCTGTTCTTCCTGTTGCTGGGTGACCACAACACACGTATTTTCATTTGTTCTATTTTCAGTGTTGTCCAGCCCAAGCATTTCTGTGACCCTACCATCAGCCTGCACAGTACCTTCCACTGAACTCAATTACTGGCTCATTTGCTATTCCATTTTATTTGATCTGAGCCTTAAAGACCAAATCACGTGTACTGCAAATTACACAATGTCCATCCTTAACTTGGATGGCTTCAAGCAGGTGCTGAGGAACAATTAGATCACTGTCTGTAGAAGCTGCTATTTAACTAAGAAAGGAAAGACAGCTCTAAATAAGACAGATGCAGAGAGAGCTCAAAGCTTGCTCACACTAATAATGAAAATTAATCAAACATCATTAGCAGTCTCCAGAGAGTTCAGTACATCATGTGCTTCTGAGATGTGCTTCTGGTTGTTCTCTGCCTGACAAAAGAACCTACTTCTCTCAGCTCAAGGGCAGAAAAGAGATTTTCTGTGTCAATTAAAAGATTAAAACTTGGGGCCTCTTTCAGAGAGAGTTGGGTGGCTTTCTTTGAAAGCCATTTGGGCCAGCCTGTGGCTTAGTGATGGTGAGCAGCCAGGATCTCTGGAGAGGTCAATAAACACAGGCAGGTGATTCTACTAAATACAGAGTGTTGTTTTTCTTCCCACAGAGTGGGACTTACCTGGAGACAGACCATTCTGAGCTGTGCTCCAGGGGAGGCTGCTGCTGCACCTGAATGCAGCTGGGATGGCCTTTTGGGTAAGCAGAGTATTCCATGCAAAAGAGCTGTCACGACAGTTGGTTGTTAATACCAGTCTCCTAAGGATTATTTTAGCACACAGTTAATTCTGCTAAAACCTCCTGTCCTTCCTTTTGCCATCCTGCCTCTCTCCTCCGCTATCCAAGTTGCCCAAATTTTAACATGTCAGCCTCAAAAGCTGGACACTGGGTCCACTCCATTTATATCATGTTTAACATACGGGACCCCTGGTTAGGGCTTCTGGGCTTTACAACAACTGTTTTGTTTGGGTTTTGTGTTTGTGTCTTTTGGATCTGTTTGTTTACCCACCAGCACCACTTATGTTCACAATTTGGTATTGTGGGAATTGTGGGGAAAATGAATAACTGACCTTGCTGATCGAAGATGTGTCAATTCAGGCTTAAAAATCAAGAGAAAAGAATCTAAAAGAGTGAAAGAAACTCAAGGTTTGTGTTTGCACATGAGCATTTAGCAATGCAGACCTGCAGCCCTCCCACAAACCAGTCCTCAGGCTGGTGCATGTTGTCTTTTCATCTTGTCATGCAGAGTCCTGAGAGCTTCTCTCCTGAAGCTGGGCCTTGGGGACTGATCCCGGGGATTGACCCACTGACCTCCTGTTCACAGTGCCAAGGATGGGGCCTTGCCTTTGCTGTGTCAGGCCTCTGCTGCATGAGTTACCTGTGATCCCCAGGAACAAACAAGACATATTTTTCTCCTAAAGCAATAAGAGGTGCATCTGGATCACCTTAACTTGATTTGGGATGGCAGAGAGCGGAAGTGCAGGGAGAGCAACTGATGTGGGCTCATGGTCATCAGTGTCTTCTAATACAATTTTTGAATGAGAGCATCCTATTAACTCCCTTTGTTCAGACTACAGTGATTCATTGTGCTAGAGCTTTCTCCAAGTAGGCTTTTTTCAGCTGCCGCTGTGCTCAGAGGCTCTCTTGATAGGTACAGGTGAACCCAGCAGGCATTTCCTAGCTGTTAGGACACTGACCAGGACTATAAGAGAGATGACCCCACTGAAACGTGTCCCAACTGTGAGATCTTCACTTTACTCACTGCTTCATTGGAAGCCACTGAACAGGACATTGGGAGATGACTCGTGACCTTAACATCGCAGCATAGGAAGCAGCAGGAGGAAGGAGATGCCAGGCAGAAATTTTCTTGCAACAAAACGTGGTCTCAGTTGGAGCAAATTTAGCCAGGAGAATGTTAAGCTGTAAATGCCAAGTTAATTAGTCCTCATGCATAATTTGTTTTTAAAAATACACTGCCGTCTCCTGAAGGAACAAGAGCCCATTTCCCCTTCTGTTAGCCTTAAAAGTCAATCTGAAAAATGCCATTGAAATCTAAACCAAGAAGCATTATGATGCTTTCAGTAGAGAAGCTCTCTGTGAGTAGGAGCTTAAAATCTACAGATTTTCTCTCTAAGCCTGCCAAACCAGAAGGCTGAACAGCCTTCCCAGGGCACCACTCACAGCAGACCCACTTCACTGATTCTCATATGACTGCACTGTTGAGGCCCAGTTCCTTTGTTACACCAGCTCCAAGCCACATTTTGCCCAGTTATGGGTTTTCCCCCTCCCCACCAGCAAGCAAAAAAGCTAGTGACAAAGTCCTCATCATTTTTCATGTGTCCTGATCTCTACTGGCCTGGATAAAACCAGGTCACTGGGCTGCAACTCATTCATCCTTGGCTTTGTCTTCCACCCAGGCGCTATTTGGTGTTGCACAGTTTCTCTTTGCCCCTGTTCTCCATGACTCAGTATGTTTTGCATCTATCAAGTGCCTGATCACCCGCCTGATCGCTCCATGTGATCTTGTTTGTGGAGGGACAGAGGACTGAGGTTTCTAGCAACACATTAAAATATATTGGTTTTCTCAGTGAGACCACAGATCTCGTTATTGCTGCTTCCGTTATGCAGTATTTTTCAATACCACCTTTGCCAGCGCTGCCATTGAAATGCTTCCCAGTTGAAGATTTGATGTGCAGCTGTGCAGCCCTGGGTTGCACATATCAGTGGTACTTGGCCCTGCCTACCTTCTCCTTACAGCAGAGAGAGTTTTTAGGTGGCTGGATCCAGGTCTTCCTCTCCAGTGTTCCTGTCAGTCCTCTCTTCGTGCTTCATCCCTTGGTAGGAGCATCTGCTGCGTTCCCTTTTGGCCCCAAGCCAGGGCAGGAGCTTTCTGCAGCCTCCATGTCGCCCGTGGGACTGCCCAGTGAGACACAGGGACACTGCAGCCAAACACAACCACCTGGATACCACAGCACAGGGCCTTGCAGGCTGTGCCAGCACCACAGGCAGTGAACCCCCTGGAAACTCCTCCAAGTAGTGGTATTTCCCCACCTTCAGTAGCTCCACTGAAGGGAGGAGGTTGTTCCTCCTGGTCTCTGAGAAAAAGAGGTGAGAGGAGGTGAGCAGTAAGTCAGTGCTGGCCCTGGCACTGGCCGGGCTGAACAGGTAGAGGCACAAGGGGCTGAAACAGCATTAAGAGCTCCCCACCTTCTCCAGATCCCTCACCTGTTTCTGGATACTGGGAGGGTTTAAGTTTAATGAGCACATGACTTTGCACCACTTCCCCTTGTGCGAGCCAAGGCGCTTTTCTGGAGAATCCAACTGCGTGTCCCTGCGGGGGCAGCCACGAGCCCCAGGCATTGATCCTACCGCATTCAAAAAGCGGGGAGAAAGTCCCTACAACTTCCCCCCCAGCTACTTCTCCTGCTGCCGTGGCTTCCTGTTATTCCTAAACTCCCGATATTTTTAGGTTATCGACTGTTTTCACACCCACTTCGGGAGTGATGAAATCTCATCCTGGGGAAGTGGTGGCAGCACCGCTCTAGTAACAAAATCGTTAAATCAGTTGCCTTTGCAGCAAAGCCATCTTAAGTGAAATGTCACTGATACCTGCAGTGTCATCTCCAGAGCCTGCAGGCTTATGTGGTTCTTAACAGAGGAGGAGGAGACCAGCACATGGCTGCGCTAGTGCCAGCAGTGCGGAGCCCATGGAAAAGACGAAAAAGAGGAATCTCAGCTTAGGAAAAGGAGCAGACTTTCCATTGATGGAAACCTGATACCTTCACCTCCATCTATTAAGCAGCAGGTGATAAAGTGATACAGACCTCAACTGATGTTTGTCCCATAAAATAAACCCAGCAATGTGCAGCCCCAAGACATATGTTTATACAGAAATAAGTTATCAAGTTATTTGCTTCTGAGATATAAGAATTAGATTTGTTTTCACAACATGTTGAGCATCACTTCATCATCAGTAATAGAAAAGCCTGTAAAAAGGACCTCCCTGGAGAGCTATTAGATAACAGATTACCCTGGAGATAACTGTGAAGAGACGCTCTAGCAGGTCTCATCTAATCAGCTGCTCTGCTGGTAGAGGTGATGAAAATATGTTGGTGGGTCTCAGCAGGACACAAAGTGCATGTGAATAATTGCTCTAGGGCTACTCCTGACAATGGCCTCTGACTTTCTATTTGAATCTACAGCAAGTGCTGCTGCAGAGCAGCCAGCACAGAAGGAGTTAAGATCCCGCGTGTTCCACCAGCTTTTGGAGCTCTGCAATGGGCTCACCAAGACTTCTGTTCAGTGTCTTCTTTGAGTGCTTTGTCTCTGCTTTAGGCATGACTAAAATGAAGACAAGACATTGTCCAGGAGGGAGCAAAGGTGTTTTGTCCCACCACACTCTGCTGACCGCAAGGGACAGTGCTTCAGACAAGAAGCTGCTGGCTCACTTTCCCCGAGGCTGCTTGGGAAGGGGGTTGTGCTTGCCCTCACCTCTGAGATGTTTGTGTGCAGCATGATAGTGTTAACCATCTGGGGTGTAAAGCACCCAACAAAACCCTCTGCCACCCCAGGGACTTCTCATAATATCCTTCCACAGCTGTTTCTTTATGTCCTGAGTCCTCCTTATCCCACGTGGCTGCAGGCATTGCCCTGTTCTCTGCTCCAGCCACCTGTCAGGAGGCAGCAGGTCCCTCAGTTACAAGGCCTTTCTGCAAACCCATGTCAGGGAGAGGTTGCCAAAGGGGCCCAGGTTCACAGCTGTGCTGGAGAGGAGCAGAGCAAACACCCAGGGCTTGCTGAGCTGGCCTGCAACACTCGGCTCTTGTACCACTTACCCCTGTGACCGTGCAAGTGCTTGATACAGAGATCTGATATGACTTCCCATGTTCTATAATCCAGCTAGACTGGGGAGAATGCCTGTCTCCTATAACATCTACCCTGTCTTAAAGAAATACTGTTCAGAGGAGCCACCTCTGAAGGGCCACCAGCTCCAGGGCTAGTGCCTCTCTGTGTAGAAAGGACGGAATTTTGCCCACTGATTTTTCATTTGCCTGTGCTGGGACTCTGCTCGCTAGCATCAGGAATAGTCTGAGTGAATCTAGAAACCGGTAGCAGCTCCAGGAAGCACGAGACATTATTTTTACCTGTACATTGATCTTTCTTATTTTCTCTCCATTTTATTGCTGGAGCCTGGTTTCTTTCCACACTCAGAGAAAGTGCCAGCCCAGTGTTGAGGAGAGCCAATTTTACTGGACTTAGAGTACTGCTGCTCCACCAAAGGTTGTTGCTGTGGGACTTGGAATGGGTAAAAGGATAATTTGTCATCAATAAGACAGAGCTCAACTGCTGCTGAAGCAGCCTAAAGCCCATCTGGGCAGAGACAGGAAGTCCCTAAATCCAGGTTCAAAGCTTTAGAGAAGACCCTGATCTCTGTCTGTGGTCACATACCTCACCTCTCTTGTGTTCTGGCCACTTTCCTTTCCCAGCTTTCCAGAGTTTACAAAGGACTTTCATACCTACCTGCACTGGCATTGCCCCAGCGAGCTAACCAAACACAGCATGAACTCCCAGCTTTCCAAAGGGTAAACCCGGAAACAGCAGGATCTCATCCCTCCCTTAGGAGGGAGACACATGGACACAGAAGGCTGGGATTTCAAGTGCTCACCTTTTACCCCGAGTGCTCTGCGCCATTTAGCCTGCCCTGGTTAATTCATCCCCACTGCCGCTCTCCCTCAGTTCAATGGCAATTCCCAACAGCATTTCCAAAACACCGTGGAGCCCCATCAGCCTAAAGAGTGAAACAAACTCCTTTTCTAAACAGAGGTGTGCACTGAAAACCAAAAAAAACCCCAGCATATCCAGGGTACAAACAAATAAACAGCAATAACAGTGTGACTTTATTTAGATTTAATGTGACATTTAGCACAGTAATATGCACAGAAAGAAAAAAGTACCAAAATACCAAACTCATAGCATATAAAATAATCAAATATATTTCATATTTAGTGAAATATTTCTACAACACATCAGTGGGACTGCCCTTGGCAGCCCAACACTGTAAATATATATATATTTATAGCTGTGTTATATAAAATATTGTATGTAGAGAAAGCACTGAAACTTATCACCAAAATAGAAAATAGATCAAAATACAGATAGTTCAGATTTGCTGGATATACCCAATACTGAAAAGAGGTTCAAACCCAGTGCAGGAGATAAAGCTGCAGCTGAGATGCCCTGGCAGTCATGGGATGGTGGGAGTGGCACACACTGGATCAGCTGGCAGGATCCTGACTGATGATGGCCATGAAGTGTTTCTGATTGTCACCCTGAACCATCAAGATGCTTCTGAAGTGGGAAGGACCTTGGACCAAAGTACCATCGGTGCAAACATCCAGCTGCAGCAGGACTGGCCATCAGAGGATGCACAACATCACAAGGATATTATTCTGAATTTTAAAGATGCCTCTTCAGCAGATGACAGGGATTAATTCCTATTAGGTTTTGAAAACAGAAAGCTGCGTTTGTGCAAAGCCAGGCTCCCCCAGGCAATACCGTATGACACGGGAAGCAACAACCCTGCTGCTCCAAGACAGTGACACCAAATGAATGCTTGTCCTGGCAAAAACTTCCACCTCCCCTGAGGGTAATCAAGTGTTGTACTTAAGAACCCAGGCAATCTGTAGACATATATAAAAAATATGGCATTTCTGGCAGCAGCACTAAAGTGCAGCTGAAGTCAATAACCTGCACCAGCTGTGGCCTGGATGCTGTGGGTGCTTCAGGCTGGGTGGGCAGGGATAGGCACAGGTCCTGGTGGCAGGGGGAACCAAGGGCACTGTCTCCACTGCCTTCCAGGCAATGTACTTTTGTGCTTGTTTGTTGCTTTTTGGCCCGGTCAAATGATTGATTTACTTGACTACCCCCATAGGAAGGCAGCCAAGACTTGCCCAGAGGATCCCTCCTCAGAGGATTTCGAGCCTCAGCACTGGCACCAACCTCACATTGAGCTGGGGGCTGTGGGAGATTACCCTGGGAGCCCTCCCAAACCCTGTTCCTGTGCTTCTGCCACGCCACCACAGATAAGGCCATAACCCACTAATAATTCTGCAATTGCCCTTTCTCATCAAGCCAGCAGTTGCATCGCTAATTACATGGCAACAATACTATGCTAACAGGATGAGCTATAATTCCTGGGTGGTATTAACATTGTTATTTTACTTGGAGTAACTTCCTGGTAATGGCCATTTGAATGTGGCAATATCAATTAAGTGAATATAAATGCTTAGCCCCTGGAAAAATCATTATTAAAAATCTCATTCTGATAGCCTCTAATCACAGCTAAGTACAGTTACTCAAACGAGGCCACTATAAAAAGTATTTTTCTCATCAGAAGAAATTCATACGGTTTCCCCAGTTGTTTGTAATAAAGAGGACGCTATATAGAAAAGTCCAGAAAATAAGCACACGTTTGTTTCTCAAAACTCATAGATAAACATGACAATATCTCTAAATTACTGGCTACAAACAGGATTTCATTTAGCTCTACTCAAGCTGTAGCCTAGTATAAATATTTTCAAAGCAGCGTGTTGCTGTTTCATCTGGAACAGCTGCACAGGATTTCTTTGATATCGAGCTCTTGTGTGGGGATGGTGTTTCAGGTTCTCTCTATGCCTCCAAACTGCTGAAACTGGAAGGAAAAGACATTCAGTAAAACAGGCATTTTTCATTTGG
>VZRN01004655.1:675763-722192 GCA_013397935.1 Dasyornis broadbenti | reverse complement strand
TTTTTTTTTTCCCCTTTTCTTTGATTTCTCGTCTTTCCCTAAAAAGAAGTGATTTGTTAGTGGTTGCCATATCCTGAAGAAATGCAGAGATGCCCCAGAAAACTCTGAAGAAAGGACAGAGTGGTGTGATTTAACAGAAACAGAAGCAGACAGTGGGTCCAAAAGGAATAATTTACTCAGCACGAAGAGAAAATTTTAGAGAATCCATTTCCAGAGAAAAGGCTATGAAGAGCTTAAGAAAATGAAATCACAATAATTGATGTATTAAAATAAGCTTTTTGTCCTTCAGTGCATTGGTAAGGGTCAGGTCCAGCACAATCAGGAAAATAACTGGAAAAATTTGGAGACTACAAACCTATTGTTTTCTAAAAGTTTTGGACACAAAAATCCAGAAGGATTTAGTGAGCTTCTTAATCATCATTTGTAGCAAGACAAAGACTATGGATAGAGCTGGAGAAATCCTCTAACTTACTAAGGTAGAATCAGGTTCAAATTCCCGAGAAATGTGGCCTATTTTGTCCAGTAACTCGAGACTCACCTTCTGTGTTTCCAGTGCTGACCAAAGTCAAGGATTTCCTGGGCTGGGATATGGGCCCCATCACAAGCAACTCATGAAGACCGCTGTTCCCAGGGCATCTCTCCCTGTTTATCCTGGATGCAGCTCCAACATCCTTTCCCTGTGCATGCTGTGTGCAGTGCCTGAGCCGGTGGCATCAAGCACAAAGCAGAGGCATGGATGACACCGGGACAGGAATCAGACACGGCACAGCTTCTCCCAGGAGACTGAACTGAATTTATCTGCCTGGTTGTCTTCGTACACAGAGGCAACAGGCAGATGAGAGTTTCAGGAGCACAAAGGCTGCACATGTCAAACCAAGAGATTTAAACGGCGACTCTTGCGAGAGCTCCCTTACCTTTATTTTCCCTTTTTCAAAGAGGCTGAAACTTGAGAAGCTGGCAGGTGACTTGCCAAGCACTGAGGAAGGGATAAGAGGACAAAATGTCCAGGGGCTGGCATGGCAGACAGAAAGCCTGGCCCCCTGATCTCCACATCTCAGACCCATCAGGAACAACTGCAGCCCTTAACAGAGGAGGTGGTGTCTCCCGTGCATTGACCGGCACTGCTCCTGCTCAAGGATGGAGGGAGAACAGGCTGATCACGGCCCCAGCTGCACTCACGAGCTGGTTTTCTTCTAAACAGGAGGAAATGGTGCACACAGAGGGCAGGTGATGTTTCTCCCCAGTAGGTACTCACACTAACCTCTGTTTATTATGTGCAACAGCAAAACCATTTCAGTGTAAAGTTTTCAAAATGATTAATTTGAAGAAACATTAATACATGCTAGTTCTCACCCTCCCATACGCATGTTAGAGTTGAACTGCAAATATTTATTTTGAAGTGTACACACATATTCAAGGTGCCAACCACAACTACATCACTCAGGCTTCCCAAGCCTCAGGGGATTTCTCTTCTCCTGTCCTGCAAAAGGCAGCTTGTGTGCTGAAGGCTTCCTCCGCTCATGGGGCATTCCAGGCCATAAATTTTACATTCAGGTCATTAAATATATAGGAGGCATCTTGTTAAGGCTAAACCAGTGCGAGTCACCTCACAGTACACAAACACACTTTTCTCGCTCCTTTCTAAGTTTCCAGAAGCCTGACATCTGGAGACCAAGGAGGAGAAGGGCAGGACATGCAGGAATGCCACTGCTGCTCGGGAATTTTGAGCCCTGAAAGGCAGGAGGAAGAGGGCGCTGCTCTTCTTCCCATCAGGTTCTACGTGAGTCCAGCAGGATTTGCTAAGAAATAACCGGGAGCCTGTTGCTCTGGAAAAGCAAGGGCTGGTGAGATGAGACGCTGGCTCTGACGGGTAGGGGAGGGCAGGAAGACACAGGAGACACAGCCTCACCGCTGGGGTCTGCAATGAAAAGGATCACACGTGTGATCAAGCAGTGTGGTTGGGAAGGCCTGGCTCATCCTAGAGCCAAGGAATGCTGTTGTGGAATGGCTGCATTCAGTGCCTCTTCCCAGATGCAGCTCAGAGCACCAGGACCAAGCAGAGCTTGACAAGAAGCTGTAAAAATCAGGGATGGTACCCAAGTTCAGCTGGGCTGAACAGCAACTACCCCACAGGCTGAGCCTGCTCCTGTTTGCTCCATGAAATAGCTCGCAGCTGTCCCTAACAAAGGGATCCTGGGCTCCCAACATCCAGGGAGCTGCAAGATGCTTTCACTGTCATCAGCCACTGGGCTAATGCCACCTAAAGAGCAGAGTATCCCAGACATGGAGAAACAGCCATTGCAGGAGCAAGAACAGCAACCAATTTCCTCCAACAGAGAGATGCCTTTTTTGTTTGTTTTGACCCATATTTGCCTTGTCCCATTAGTAATTTTCTCCCCTTCTTCTGCCCAAGGGACAAGGGCTCTGCACAGCACTCGTGACAAAGTCCAGCCATGCTAGCAGCCAGTGATTTCTGGGTACAATGGAGTCCAGTCTTGATCTAAATCCTCCAACACAATAATCTATTTCTGTTCACCAACACACTTCAGTACCTGCTTAAATGCTTTAGTGAATGGGAATTACAAAATTTCTCCTTCCCAGCATGCTGAAAACTCACTCCCTTAGTACACCAAATTCCAGTATGCACACAAAATCATGTGCAATGGGTATACATTACCCTTGGATACTTGGGACATCTGTGTTTGCTTTTACATCTGGTGGCTAATCAGTCATAAGGCAGCTGGCCAAATTTTTCCTTGAGTCAACACCTTGAGCATTAGTGGAGACACAGTGGGATACGTGGTGCCCACAATGACATCCATGCCTTGCTGCAGTCATGGAAGTAGTTCCTTAACCCAGCCCTAACGTGGCAGCAAGAAGTTTTAAATATTTACCCCTTGATTGGTGCAAACATGGAATAATGGGTTGTCATTTTCTCCCTTTTACTTTCCTCTCAAACCGATGAATTATTCTCAGAAACAGCTGGCACCACGAGCAGATGCTCACGATGGACCAGGAGAAGAGCACATCACAACCATTTCCCTCTGGGATCCTGTTAGCCAAGGGGCTCATGTCCAGGGTTTTTTTCCCCATAACCCCATGTCTTCATCAGTGCGAAATGCACACTGGCTCCAGGATAAAAGATGGAAGCTGTGGTGCATGTGAGGCCACAGACTCAGTGCTCTGCCCTCTCCACACAACGACAGGACTGAAGCAGTTGCTGAAACCCGAGCTGGGGATGAGAGCAAACCGAGGCAGTCTAAGCAGGAACAAGATCAGAAAAGTCTGGCAGCTTCTAGAGCAGAAAGCGTCTTCTACATCTCCGGTCATTGGGTGACAAGTTTTGAAATACCACAGGTATCTGAAAGCTCCCTGCCACAGGGGGGAACTCTTAGTCCTGAAAGGAGTTACACAAATTCTTTAAAAGCCCTGCTTTTTCTGACTTTCTAGCCAGAGAACTTCCCCCTGGCCAAGGATGAATATGCTGCAGAGGCATTTCTCATTCCAGATGCTTTTCAGTGGTGTGATTCCTAAAAAGCAGTACTTTGGGAGAGGGAGGGGGAACTCCTCAAGGAAACTCTGGAATTTACCTCATGGAGAAGACAAATCTCAGAACATAATTTAAAACCTTGCCAAACAAAAAAAAAAAAAAGATCACTCTGTCTTTGGAACAGGATGAATTCAGGTCAGCTCTGAAACAGAGCTGCCTTTTGAAGGGTTCCTGTATGGCTTTCCCAGTTTACCAGGTAATGGTGACAAAAATAACAAACCCCAGTGATGCAGTAAGCAAGTGAGCTGAACAAAATTGGAATTTCCCAGCTCTTCTGCGAAAGCCCCAAGAACAGGTGTTTATTTCAACTCGTGCCAATGTGGGATTCACCAAGGAACAACATTCTTACTATACTTTTTGAAAGACTGACTGTGAGCATTTTCTGCTGCTACCAGTTAAAGGAGTATTCATAGAGGGATTTCATTGGACAAATATTTCCACCTTCTTTGGATCTAGGACAGCTTTGCACCTTTCCTTCAGAGGAGAAGAGAAGGGGGTAGCTTGTTTTGTGTAGGTCCTTTATCGAGTCTGAAAATTATCTGGTTTCACAACAGACCAATGTTCAATGAGCTCAGGGTCTGAATGCTATAAGTTACAAATACATAGATTTTGGAACTTGAAACATTCAAATCCTGAGTTCATCAAACGTATCAAAATATTTTTATTTTGGAACTTTGAAATAAATCAAAATCTGAGATTTCTAAGATATTTACAGTATCCATTCAAGATAAAAATATTATTTACATCAGCATTAGAGAGGAGGTCACCACAGTGTTAGTCAAACACAGGATCTCTCACCTCTGTGGAGCCCTTATGTTTATTTAATGAAGCCAAGACTCCAAGACTCTCAAGTGCTGCGAGTATAAGCGAGCTCCCATTGTACCCTCCTGCCACGGCTCATGCAGAGCTGCAGCAGCTCCTGATGGGTAAGATTTAGTCAGAAATGTTACTGGTTACTCAGGGCTAATATTTGCTCACGTACAGAATCCTCAACAGGGCTTCAATGTGGCTCTCCTAACACAGAGGTTGTGTTTGCCATGTTGTGATTTGGTTAAATGTCTCCACCGTCGAGTCTGGTCAGCTGAAGGATACTTGAGCTCACACTGTGCCCCCAAAGGAAGGCAGCTGCCCCAGGAGAGCAGCAGCAGGAGCACTGTGGGCAGGAATGATGAGGCACACAGTGCTTGGAGGTGTTTGTGCTCTACCTTGGGTGTAATTTACTGCAGCATCATCTGTCCAGCCACTGATAGGAGTCAAGCTGTGATCAAGCTGAGCAACCAAACCATGCAGGAAATCAGGAACTGACTACACACACAATTTCATTTTCAAAGACAAATGTTCAAAGTCCATTATTGACATCTGTAAGAACTGAGTCACCGGAGTGATGGGGGCCAGGCAGAGTGCCAGAATCACTCACAGTTCTCAGAAGTAAATAACAGCAACTGAAGTTACACGTTCACAGCCCATTTCCTCCTGCTTCTTTTGAGGCTTATTCTGTCTGGAAATCAACAACTTTCAACCCACACGTTTCCTCACCTGTAATTTGGAAGAGAAAGGTGAACGGGCTTGATGGATGGTCAGAACTCAGTTCAGAAGGTCTCCTCTCACTGCAATCTCAAGTGGCAGCAATGCCTGGCCCAGCAGCCCAGGTTCTGGCCCCGTATTTGCATTTTGAAAAAACAGAATTACTCAAAATACAAGGTCACTTACAAAATCCTCCCTCCCCTTCCAAACCATTGTTCAGAGGCAGTGGTGAGGCTCAAGAGCTGCTCGGGTAACAAAGCCCCAGGTTCAGCCACTGTCTGGTTTAGGGGTGCTGCTGCAGAAGCCCCATCCAAACGCACCCGCTGCTCGCCAGCAGGATTTTAGCAGGATCCGTCTCTGTTGGGGCCGCATGCTGCCCTCTCGTGGGAAGCCCTGCGGATGGTTCCCTCCTGCCTGGGCACAGCGCTGAGCCTGGGGACAGCACCACAGGGAGCTGGAACCGCAGCCCCGGCAACAGCAGCTCCAGGCAGCACCACAGCCTCAATAGCTCAGCTCCCCAAAGCCTCAAAAATCTCCTTATTTGAGCGTTTTCACAATATCCCCGGCAAGAACAGACCCTGAGAGGTGTCTGAGGGAGAGATGAGGCTCTAGCATCTCACATGCAGTTATGTCAGAGCACGTCCTATTAACCAGATTTTACTTCTCCGTTCCTGCGTGAGGAAACAGATCCTGCTGGGATAGACAGGCACTTCTTATCCACTCCAAGAGCAGATGGTCAAGCTGGATTTGTGTCCTGCACAGAGCTGGGACAGGTATTTGAGACGTGTTTGTTCCAGCACTGCTGCATCCCTCTCACACCACAGGCAGTGGCTGCAGGGCTTTCTGGACAGCCCTGGGGGAGACAGCAATGCCTGCAGTGTTGAGCATTCAGTTCCTAGAGCTAAGCTTCCTTCTCCCACTGAATGAAGTTGCTGTTCTCAGCATGGATGAGCCTTTTCAGGGTTTTATTTTTGTAAGTTTGCTGAGAGAATTAGCACCTACGGGAGCCAGGGCACAATAGTTGTGCTATGTAAGCCAGACAGGCCCCCTGAGCACTTTTCTGTCGGTCCTGTTTTTAATAACTGGTCTCAGCTTTAACCACACAGCCTCTCACACCAGGACTGCACCAGTAACAGAGTCCATGCTTAGTATTTTCTTCTTTTTATTCCAAAAGAGCAAGAGGAAAAGAATCACGAAAATGCACATTCAGGTTACCACTCTTGTACTTGACTGAGGCACAGAGGATGAGGCTTCCTTTAAACCCAGTCAGGCACAAACTTGTCCTGCACAGAAGTGTTTCATGGATGTTTGTTGTGTGTATAATGTGCAACACCTGAGCTAAGAACTGCTAAACAACAAATTGCATCTCAAGTGACCGCTTCAGAATATTTCAGCTTCCAGTGTAACTTCTTCTCTCCTCAAAACTACGAACCCTTGATTTCCTGATTCCCAGAATTGCCACAAAATGGAAATTTTATGGCATGTGATTTGTAAATCTACATTGCTTATTGAATAAACTTCCCAGTGGGAAAAAAAAAAGCTTCATTTGCATCAGATCAAGTTTAGCATCTAGACAGCATGAAGGAGTTTCTTTAATGAATTCTGTATTTATAGACATCTCCAATAAGAAAAAAAGATCTCAAGGTCTTTTGTTTTGACCTGTTCTTTCTCACTGTGTACTAAACAGGCTTTGCTTCATGAATTTGAAAAACTTACTCTTCAAAATGTGCTTCATCAGAGAAAAAGCTGCACCAACATCCATATATTTAAACAGAGAAAGATACCCTTTTTTCCCTTTTTAACACCTGAAGTGATTTAATAAGATAGTTTAAAGAGCAACATGAGAATGTCATACATAATTTGCATTAACTTGGAGAAAAACTAGATGACCTTACCTACTGAGTGGAATCTGCCCCTTGAGTCTTCTAATTTGTGTTTTCCCCACAGGTGCTCTGTCTGCATCGCTGCTCATGGGTGCTCTCTAGAGTCCCAGCAGAACATGTGTTGTGGAAAGCAGACTTCCACAAGAGAGAGTGAAAATCTGCCTATGAGCAGAAGAATTGTTCAATCTAAATAGGAAGCAGCGAGATGTGCTGTAGGATGGGTTTGTTCCCAGGGATCACCAGGGAACAAACCTACTTGTACCAGCCCCGAGTTTGGCTCAAGTTCTTTAAGAAGTAATTATCTCTTTCAGCAGCAGCGTGGCCCAAGCACAGTTTGAGTGGAGCAGCGTTCAAAGGAAGAGTGGAAGTATGTTTACATTTTTGTTGTGACAGGTTTTGCATTCCACATCTGTAGCATTTACAGGATGCCATCTAGATGTGTGATAGAAAAAGCATTTGCATTGAAGCTTGTTTAATGCAGGAATATTTGTGGATCACTATCCTTGCACTCTGTTACAAAGGATTATCATAATGCCATTCCTTCCTGCTCACCCACACCAGACCTCCTCTGTTTCCTTGAATTTAAGTACGCTTCAAGTCTTGCTCCCCATGTTCCACTATTAATTATTTCTGTTATGTAAACAACCAAAGGTCCCAGTCAGAATTTCAGCTCCCGCTGTTGTGGGAGTTCCCCGGATAGCTCATATTGACATTCCCTGTCCCAGAGGGTATCTGAGCACTTATGTGTCCATCACTGCAATCCAGCCCTGGCAGCACCCACAGAATCCGGGAGAATATTTGAATAACACAGTTTTCTCCTGTGATCAGCCTGCAGTCACCACACTCTTCCATGACCTCTACATTCCTGTATGTCATGTACTCTGCTGCCTTTGCCACAATCAACAATGTCACCTTTCTAGCGCAAACAGCTAAATTACACAGTTGTATCTTCCAAAACCATACCAAATGAGCCTGGGTGGACACATTCAGTGAAATACAAATGAGTTCTTGTCCCTGTGATCAAAGCTAAGGGTCCAACAAGCAATTGAATAAATTAAGGAGAAGATATTGGGATTACTTTTATAAAAGTTTGATAGATTGACTAAAACTAATAATCACAACATAATATTTTTAAAACCCTGAAAAACAGTATTAAAAATTATTATAGATTGACTTACTTACAATTTCCTATGACCTAATTCTATTTTTCAATTCTAAGAAATTAAGCCAGTGAATTTAATGACACTGTGGCATAATCTTAAAAGTATTCTGGGGACTTGTGTCTTAACACAGCTTTTCACCTTGTTTTCTTTGGTTTGGGGGGTTTTTTAAATTATTTTTCATTTTAAACAAGGTGGTTTAGAGCTGGGTTGTTATGTTTGTGTGGGGTTGTTTTGTTTTGTGGTTTTTTTGTTTTGTTTTGAAGGAAAAATAATCAGATGAATCTACAAAGTAATAAAATACTTCAGAGTTACTTCAAGTTGTTTATCCTGTCTTCATGCAGCTTGTTACAACTGACCAATTGACTCCAGCTCATTATATGGGAGACATTTTTAGAATAATTTTTAGAATTAATACCAGGAAAATTCTGGTATTTGACTTGCCAGAATTATGTGTACCAAATATGTGAAGAATTGTATCTTTATGGGTATAGATGCAGACTAGTAATATACTACATGCCTGGTAAGCAGATGTTCCCAGGACAAAGTGTATCTGATGTGCAATAGCTTGTTAAACAACCATCAAATTTGTCAAACCTATTATTTAGCACAGCAAAGATAATGAAAAATGTTACCCAAGAACGTCATGCAGCTAGAAGTTCACTGGTTTATTTCTCTTGTCAAGAGTAACAGTCTGAAACATTTTACATTAATTTACAGTCATCAAGAAGATCCTCATGCTTATCTCATGTAGGTGACATTGAGCCATCCAGTTAGCGCTAATTATTATTCCAAAAATTAAATTTTGTTTGATAAGGTTAAATATTTTTTGATTCATTTGTTGCCAAAATACGACATCAGTCTACAACCACACAGAAAGTAGAAATCGAAATTTCTACAGAGCCACTACCATCACTATGAAGATACAATGCCAAGTGTTTACAACATCCTCCAAGTTTTCACTTCTCCCAGCATGTCAGGTAGCAAAAATTCCCTCTTCGCTTTTTACTGCACACACAGGAATTACAGTAAAAGGGGAAATTTTGATCCATAATGTTAGATCAAGGGTAAAAGAAGTGCTTCTGAGTCATTTGCTATTTAAGTAGGAAACGAACAGGGCTGTGGAACAATGAGGATTCTTCTCCGAGAAAGGGCAGGTTTTTCTCCTCAGCCTTAGACCGTGCAGACTCCTTCCAGCAACAAAAACAGCCTGTGCTCATGGGGCAAGAGAAGCAAAGCTGAGATCACTGTGCACACCCAAGCCATGGGGAAACTCTGTGGAAACACCTTCCGAGGCTCTCTCCACAACAGTACACTTCACCACAGATACAGCAAAGCCTCTCCCACCACCCTTCCTATTGTTTTGGCATTCCTTAGCCATTCCCCTCCCTGATCACAGTGTTTCATGCCTTCTGCCACATAATCCTGTCCTCTCCCCATGAATGCAGCAGGGACCCTGTTCAGGATGGAGCACACCTGCCAGGAGCACACAAGGACCCGTGTTCCTTCCCCTCTGCTCTGCCAGCTCTCCCTGGGCCTCGCTCCTGCCGCCCCAGCCTGTTTGCTGCTCTCGCTGCTGGCCTGGCACCCCCTTTCCAGAACGGGCACTCAGCCCTGCCACAACCATCCCCCAGCTCCTGCTGGAGCCCCAGTGCAGCCAGCTGGGTCACATGGCTCTCCCTCCTGGCAGCAGCACAAACCATTTCCCTGCTCTGCCCAGCCCAGGGCAATTCCTCTACAGCAGCAGCAGCAAGAGGGACACAGCATCACAAGGCCCCATCCTGGCAGGCTCTGCTCCCCAGCTGTGGCCAAAGCCATCGTCCCTCCCCACCACACCATGGCCAAGACGTGTCCTTGCCCCACACGCCACAGAACAGGGCTGCCACGGCACAGCAGCTCAGCAAGGCTGAGTCAGGAGCACCCATTTGCTCCCAACGGTGCAGGGAAGAGATTCAGAGTCCAGCTCTTGCTGGGGGTTTCCTCTGCACACTGCGGACGTGGTATTATTCACATACAGCAGTTAAATACCACATACCAATGCAATGAAACCCAGCAGATCTGACTCCACACCCTAGGAAAGGGAGCATTTGTCCTGGCTACCGTGTGAAATGTCAGTACCTTTCCTAAGATGGCACAGAGAGGGAGTTTGAGGCCCCTTGGCATGGCCAACGGCCAAAAGGCAGAAGTCCTAAGTCCATTTCCAAATGGGTGGGAATCTCCCCTCAAGGCAGAAGGTCCCCAAGGTACATTGCTCTGAGAGAATGGATGGTACGGCCAGAGGTTATGTAAGTGTGAACACAAAAGCACTGAGACAACGTTTTGATCAGCACAGCTCTCCCTACAGGCCCTCTCACAATAGCCTTGTCTCCAACAGGAAACACAACCTGAGGAGAAGGACACAGAGTCTGGGAATCCTGACAAACAATTTGCCGTAGACAACTTCTGTGGCCACAGGCTGGCTGGGTCATTGCACCTCTCCTTCTCTCCAGCCAGACAGGGAAAGCAGCTCTTCTCTGCCCAACAAGGCCACTGCAAGGTGCTCAGACAAGGCAGGGAATATAACAATTGAGGCTCACACAAGAACCTTATCCAGCTTTAAATGGTGTTGTACCAAGAGCATAATCTATGCAAAGCTTGCATTTAAAATGGGGCTTGTGTTCACCTGCAGGTGCTCAGAGAATTTTTTACAACTTGGAAGATGCCTTTTGCTGTCCCTATGCACAGGGACAACACTGGGATTTAGCAAAGAATCTGATCTGTTCTGACAGTTGCAGACAGCCCAAAATGGAGATGTCTGGAGGGTCAGGACCGGTTTTCCATCGCTGTGGTGCCCCCAGTTTATTCTGGTATCACTCCATGTAAGCCAATAGGTCATTAGCATGGACACAGTGTGAGCCAGACCCTGAACATTCAAGCTGATATCCAACCCTTTGTTTCATGTCACATCTAGTTCAGAGAAAAACTGCACCATGGGCAGTTCTCGGCCTCACTGGTTTTGAGTTAAAACTACATCAACCTTAGGTCTGAATTAGCAAAAGTTAAGAGAGACATCAATCCTGTTCTTACTTTCAGCGAGACCAAACATGAACCCAGCTTTGTTGAGGTAACATGTATTAATGGCAGCCCAGGGTTCATCCCAAACCACACTACTTAGCCTGTCTGTCCTCATTAGCTTTTAGAGGTGCTGATGAAGCAACGGGACAGAGCTCTACAAACTTCTGCTTGGCGCCATTCAGTTACAGAAATTATGGGCAGTCTCCAATTCAGAGACCCGTGAAGTATCCTTTGGTACCCAAAAGGTATTATCTGGAAAGGAATCAAAATTCTGTTCACCAAAATATTTATATTAGCTGAGAAAGCCAAACTCTGCCAGGAACGGAGCTGGCGAGCTTCCCTGGAGTGTCTCTGCCAGTGTGTAAAACACAGAAAGCAGCCCCACCTACCACAGCCCCTCTCTGCATGCCCAGGGCTGGTTTAGCTTTTAGTACAGTGCCAACTATTTGTAAGGCCTCAAAAATCTGGAAACTTTGGAGCGCAGCAGCCGAATGAAGGATCTTGGGAACATCTCTCTGGACTCCTGGGCTGTGTACTTGAAGTAGTTCTGTGGATGAGCCAAGACATCAAACAATGCTTTTATCAGCTTCTTGTCCTGGGAAAAGGGAAGGAGATTTTATAGTAATTCCACAGAGGAGTTAGGGTCATTATTACCAGAGTTTAATGCCTGTCTAACTCATAAAAGATTATGGGCATTTTACTTTTCAAGTGTTTCAGTGGCTTAGAAACGCAGTGGAGCACGGCTGACATTCAGGCTCCTCAGAAGTCACCGGTGTTCCACATTAGCAGCACCAGAATTTCTTCCCTCCTCACACAGCCAAGAACAGCAAACCAGCAAACAAACCACAAAACAAACACACACTTGAGCTGATATCCAGCAAAATAAAGGCATGCACTCAACTTGCCTATGGAAGTCCCCTAACCAAGGTCAGAGAATTCCACAAAGAGATTTCTTTTGCCCGGAGAGGAAAAGCCTTTGCTAATCGACAGGCTACAAGCAGCAGCACCAAGTGCTTCCCCAAGAACTTAAATCCCACATCCCTCAGTTTGCTTCACTGATTCCTTCCACCACAGCCCATGTGAGGCTCAAGGCACAATTGTTACCACATATTTCCCTAGCAAGTCTGATCCACCTTCAATCCCCCTGACCAAAGAGTCCCGTATCCCCTGCTCTACACATTTAGGTTCTGCTGATTCACCCCATTTCCCTGAAGCAGCACATGTCTAGTGTACCAAGGAAGCAAACTCTCTTGGCACCAAAAAAAGTAATTTCCAGTCAAAACCAACATGTTCAGTGGAAGGAATGTACCTTGAGTATTTCTTGATGATTTTCAGAGGCGTAAAGTCTACCATCCCGAACAATGTCTTCTATCAGTTCTTGGTAATCCTCTGTGGGGAATGCACAAGAGAGTAATTTGCAGGTTCACTTCACTTACGTGCTCAATACCTCCTTTGGTTACACATGGAAGCCCTGCCCTCAGGAGAACCTGTGGTATTTGGCCCTCATATTAGCAGTCAGCAAATATTCCAAACACTTTTGTGTTTACTGCATACTGTGTGTACTCAGTGTACTCTGCTGAGCTGCTCAGCATCAATCTGTCAAAAGCAAAAGAAATCATAAAGCTCCTAAGACTGGAGTGCATACTCCAGTAACCAAATAACCAAATAACCTGCTTCAAATCAGATAAACTGTAGGAACTCATCTGCACACACTCACAACCTGATACTGACTTCTTCCTACAGGTAGAAGGATAAAGACTATGTAAGAGGATACTTTCTTAAAAGCAATCCCTCACCCTGGTCAATCATAACCTGAAATTCTTCAAAAGGAGGGGTCTCCCCTGAAAAATTATTTATCCACTGCTGATGAAACTCTGCAGACCACAGCAAGGAGGACTCTTTCACAATTAATCCAGTGTGAACAGAACATACAATACCCCTTCACTTATGCTGAAGTGCAAATCCTCAGCCCCAGTTTCACACCTCGTGATTCTGACAAGGATAAGGTGAAAATCTTTCTTTTCAATATAGGCGTTTCGCTATCTGGTACTAGGTCACAAATGGTAGCAGCAACACCATAAATCACAGGTACTTGGCTCTGCCTAATTCCTGACTGAGGCCACCTGAAGCAAATGGAAAGGCACAGAAGTGCACAAAACTTAGATTCTATCTCTGAGCTCTGCAATTTGCAGGCCAGATCCCAGGACCCCAGCTCTTTGTTTAGGTCTGTGGAAGACTGGAAATACGGTGGCACTTAAAAGACTGAAGTGAATGAGAAATTCCTTAAATTGGGTTTAAATGAAAACAGCCACTGGAGGCAGCTCTTAGTGACACTGCTGAGAGTGTTGGGTTACCCTGCTGCTCAGGGAAGGGGAGTTCTGCACTAGCCCATATCAGTCCAGCTGCTCACACCCGCTTACCATCATAGGTTACATAAGGCACTTGGAATCCTTTGGCACTGTTCCCTTCATTCGACTTGAACTGGATCCACAGTTTCTTAGACCTGGAAGTGAAAGCTATGGGGCGCTCATAGGTCTGGCAGGTCTCGTACGTGGTCACCGAGTTGGAAGAAGCTTTTGAAGGAAACACACAGTTGTCTGACAGTGCTTCATGCTACCAAGCTGTTAGAAAATAGGTTAAACTGCCACGACAAAATCGCTTGCTGGTGTTAAGGAAACTCCTCAAAACGTGGCGGGCCAGCAGCGGATGGCAGCCCATCAACGAGGGGCTTCTTGGTGAGGGAATATTTTCCCTTTTCCTAAACAAACAGTCTACTGTTTGAAGGATGTGTCTATACTAGAAACTGTTTATCCACACATCAGGCACCTGTAAGGATTAGCAAGCATTTCCTCTTTCCTAATCCAGGCTAGAACTGTTCAGCATAATGCATGACTGGTTAGCTTGAGCCATCTACCCGTTCTTAACCACATTTTTCTATATTGCTAATATTGAAGAAATTTCTACTCTTAAGTAGAGGCCAGCCAGGCTACATTTAGTTCACGAAAACAGCAATGCCTGTGAGAGCCCTGTGTTGCCCAATTGAGCTATGCCTCAGTGGATATTTCAGACTCACAGCTTTTTCTCATCACCAGGTAGTCTCCACACTCGTCTTCTATGGGCAGAAATATTTCTGGAACCACGATCAGGATGCGGCGCTTGGGCGGTGGGTTAATATTCCAGGTGCACTCCGTGTTTGCAGGGTAGTCCCCAGGGTAGTTGGGTGATTCGATATATCCAGTGTAATCTCCCAGCTCACCTCCACACTGCCTGTCTGGAAAAGGAGCATGGAATGCAAAACAAGGCAAAGAGAGGTCACCCTCCATCTCTCCTGCTGTCACTGTCAGCCACACGGGTGACAGACACACACGTTTTCCTTTTTGTTTCTGCTGCAGGTACCGTTCTCTTTGCCAGCCTCTCACATTTCTGTGTAGGTGTGTTTATATAGGGACTCCAGAGGTGGTTCTGAGCTGTCACCTCTCTGCCCTCCATTCTCCAATTTACCCTCAGCTTCCCGCATCATATCCACCATAAATCCAGAACAGCGGCTCCCTTTGTAAATGCCTCTTTCAAAGGTTGCTATTAAGAAGAAATGGTTGCTAGAGCTATTATGTTTTGTGAGCCAGCTTCCATTCCTCTTAATAGGAGGGAAAAATATCAGGGTGCTGAGAGCACAAACTCTGCTATGTCAGGGAAGAAAGATTTAATAGCAATTTAATACCCAAGCAACCCAGCATCAACTGGCAAAGCACAGCCATCACTTACCTTGACAAGGATGATGGAACCAGGCGGCAGAAATGGTCTCTCACAGACCTCAGGAAGCCATGTGGGGTGAGATGTAGGCAGGCAGCAAAAGAGGAGCAACACCTCTGCCTTCTCTCCAAATCCCTGGAGCAAAGCTAAGTTTTGCCCTTAGGGCCACTCCAAGCATTAATGGCCCAGCCTTTTTATTTGTAAGAGAGCATCAAGACCATCTTGCTGTACTTACTTTTGCACTGGGTTATGTTTGTTGACCCATCAAAATCAGTAGTGGTGTTTCCAGGGCAGGAAATGCAGTAATTTTGTCCAAACTCAGGCTGGTAGGTCCCAATTGCGCAGCGAATACATCGATGAGTTGTAGTGTTGTAAAAATGGCCAGGAGAACACTGAACTGGACAGTAATTAAATGCATCATGGTTTTAAAAGCATACTAGAATATGCTTTTATACATTTGTGTAAGACCTAACGTAATTTCAGAAACTGAAATGCCATATTCAAAAACAAGGAGGGTAACAAAGCAGAGGTAATTAAGCAAATCTTAATTTATCAGGTCATTTTGTGCAAGTTCAAAAGATCTATTATTAAATGTAGTTTTCAATGCTGCACAGTCTCCTTTTTTTCCTATTCCTTTTAAGCTCTGCTTACTCCCAAATAATTCTTGCAGAGTTTTGGAAGCTAGCTCAGCCAGGAGTCCATCCCCACATGCTGCCCCAATCCAAATGCTTCAGATAAGCTCCAAATAATTCTTGCATCTGTGATTCTGTGTCTCATGTGGCCTCTTCCACATGCAAATTCCTGAGCTCTTCATTCCAGTTAATAGAAAGAATTCCTTTAATCTCCACTCCAATTTGAAAACTGAACCTGGTTTATAGACTTGGTTTTGTTTATGTTAAATAAATCTGAAATCAGTTCCTCTTATCTTGATCCAGAGTTTTAACATCATTTTTTAGTACTTCAATTTTGCAAAATTAAGTATGAAACAACAGTATTTGTGGATTCAGTGATCTTTCACTGAAGGAAACTATTAGATATCACACTACTACCAGTAATATTAATTCTTCAACAATACTGCAAAATTCTTATAACATGTTGCAATTCTCAGTAGTAAACATATCTTGACTGAAACTAGAGAGGTCTCTTAATCCAAACCACTACTAAATGTTTGCATCAGGACCTTTTGTCTATGCCTTATTTTTGCTCTGCAGCAGTAGATTTTCTGTTGAGACTTTCTCCTCAGGTGATTTCTATAAGTAATTTTCTTTCACCCATGCTTTTGGTAATCAGTTTTAGAAAGAATTGAGGCTTAACTGAATTTCCTTGCATCCAGGCCAGGCCAGCCAGCTCTGAGACTCCTGGAAGGACTGACCTCAGAAGGAGACAGACCCTTCTCTGAATGCCCCACCCGAGCAGCAGCATTTATTTTTGCCTCGGATCAATGCAGTTCATAAAATAAACCTTGGCCTTACCTTTGGTCTCACAGTCCTGAAACAAGGCCGCCCCGCTATGCCTTGTTGTCAGACCCCCTCCACAGGGAAAGCAGGATACTCTCCCAGCTTCAGGCTGGTACGTTCCAAGGGGACACGGCAGACAGGGCTTGAAGCCGTCAGGAGAATATTCACCTGGGGAGCACTGGTCTAGGAGAGGAGGAACACACATCGTAGGTGAAGGTGTGTTAGTGAGCCTGGAACCCACGGTGGAACTGCTCTCCCTTACTGGGGCAGCTGGAAACAGGATTCCAGAACCCAATGGGAGCAACAGCCAGAGCTTGATACCTCCAGTGTGCACTGTAAAACAGGCACGGATAACCTTTGGTGCTAGTGAGCTCTTCTAGGAGCTGGAATGGGTTTCACACTTTGTTGTAAGGCCACACTGGACATTCAGCCTGTCCAGTGCTCTCTGCTCAGCTGTACAGTGCAATTATGAAGTGATTATCTCCTCTTTCTAGCTAAAGAGCTCTTGAACTACCTCCAGATAAAATAATTTAGTACTGAACCTAAAATGCCAAAAATGTACTTCCAGATTTACATAAGTACTTTCATTTTAATATTATCGAATATTCATATTTCATAACCATTAGCATTACTGGATTGTGTGAAAACCTCAAGTGCAACAAGTAATTGTGCAAACTCAGTAAACTAAACATTATGCCTCAAAGACTTTTAAAGTAGAAATACTCTTGCCATTCCTCTGATACTGGATCTTGGATAATGATTATCTATGCACTGGACTGCTGTGCTCTGCGTGGTGCATAGACAGCACTAACTCAATCTGACTGATTTTCCTTAAACACACACCTCAATATTATCTAGCAAGCCCAACAATATTCATGAGTATCTTTGAAAAGTTCTGGTTTTCAAACTTTTCACAAAAGAACTGGCTTCAGTGCCGGTATTTAATAATTACCCTGCTCCGGAAAGGCACAAAACACTGTTGCAGTTGTTCAACTGTGCTGAAAAATTCTGTCCTTTTAAGACTTGTTACGATAATAAACTGTTAGTTTTAGTTTATAGCTCCAATAAATCACTCAGTGAATAGCTGTTTTGTTAGGAGGTTAAATTGGCCTTGGCTTCATTTCAGGATATATGACTAACAACAAGCAGGGCATTAACTACCGGTCATGATCAATGATGAAGAGTTTTGTTTATGGCTGATACACCAAGAGGAATAGTTGAGTGTTCCTCTTTAGCTTAAAAATAAAATGCAGCAGGTTAAGCAATGCTCTGTAGCTTATCAATGAAAGCTTGTGAGGAAGTCTTAGCCCTTGGTTCTGACTTTTTCCACCACACATCACTTCTGCCCTCATAAGGACACACATTCATGTGCTCCCACGCTTTTCAAGCCTTTCTCCATTTTATAAACATTCCTACAGAACACTCATCTCTGTACACTTAGTGCACTTCCACAAACATGAATGAATTCAGGCTTTCATTGCAGCACTCCTAATAAGGTAAGGAAAGAGCACTATTTACAATTCCATGACAAGGAAAGACAATTCAGGGTTAGGAAAGGTGATTTTGAGAAGTGGCTACTGACTTCAGAAACCTAGAAGCAATGGAAGGACCTGAGCAAATCTCTTTCCCTCACAAAATTCCATGGCTCTGTGGGAAAACAGTGCTCTGAGCGGCCTTGCTAGAAAATATCTACTCTCTGCTATCTCCCCTTAGCCTGTTTTTTCCATTCATTTCAATCACATGTCAAATTTGGGGTGGTTCGGGTTTTTTTTTTTTTTCCACATTTGGAAGAAGGAGTGTCTCTGTTCTGTGTTTTGAACAGAAACACTGGCTGTACAAATTCAATCTTAAAACCGTACTCCACATTTCCTAAACTTGCTCAAAGTCCAGCGGAACAGCAGGACAGCTATCAGAGCTCAAAGGAATCCTGCCCCAGGCAGGAATCAAACTCACAACTTATGTGGAAATGTTGCATTTGAGAACTTATCCCACCGGATCTCTCTTGACAACTTTATCATCTGCATCTTACTTGCCTTGAAACCACACGTTGCAAAAATTGTAGCGATCCCTGTGGAATACAACTGGGTTAATCTAAATCTTCCTGGATTATTTAGCAAAGTGCCTAATTTTTGAAAATTTCCATTGAGGAGGTAAACTTAAAAAGACCTCCTCAGACATCACTGAGGTCCTCAACCTGGGCCAAAGGAAAACTTGTCCATTAAAGCTGAACCATTTGAGTCAAGTATTTCCTTCTGATTTTCCTAAGAGGTGGCAACAGCAAGAGAAAAGGCTAACTATCCTAACTATCACCACTGCACCACTCTCTAATAGGGGTTCAAAACCAGCTGAAAAAAGCTCTGATTTCTGAGACACACCAAACACTTCAGGCTTTGATTGACCCAATGTGCACTTGACAAGAGTTCAGTACATCCACACAGAGATTTGGCTATTTTCAGTCTAACAAATACTCAATATCAATGCAAATATTAGAATTACTCCATGTCATGTCCAAGTTTTAATGCCTCATGCTCACGAATATATCAGCTTCTTCATGTGACTACATCAAACCAAGCTTTTCAGAGTGGTACAAGTGTCCAGACAGTTCTAGCCCCAAACATATTCCCTGTAAACTGCTCCCAGTTCCTCCTCATCTTCCACCTAGAAATGTTCCTCATCCAGCCCCACTGGGGCACAGAGCTGGGGTAATGAGGAAAGCCTGTTTAGAAGCTCACAGCATTCACCAGGGCCCAGCTTAGCATAACAAACAGACTTGGTGTTGGGTTCAATTATAGTAACATTGATAATAGGGACATGATTTCAACACAGAAGTTATCCCACAGAAATGCATAGGACTGTGCATAAAATTAGGATGAACGTTCCCTGGAAAAAGAAAGCTCAACAAAAGTAACAAAAAATCCACAGGAAACACCTCTAAGAAGTTCAACTTTTCTTGTTATTTGCTTAAATAAAACAAGTTTATGAGCTTCATTCCGCAAAACTAGAAACTGCATGGTCCTGCCTGACATGCGGGAAATACCCAATCAAAACCAGATCTGAAGATTTGCAAATAATGACATTAAATCACAATTCCACTGGCTGGCTTTGCCCTTTTTTTCAGAAACTTGATTGTTTTTCTCCAAATGAAGAAAAGAACCAATTGCCTCAAGTAGACTTCATTTCTGCAGCCACTGTCTTTGTTTATCTTCAATACCCATTAAAAACCTGGTCTTGAGTCTCATGAAGCTGTTTTAAAGGAAAAAATAAAAAGTGAAAGCTTTTCTGATGCAAAAACAATAAGAAAAGGGGGGTGGGGGGGAAGAGAGAGGCCCACAGGGAACCAGGATTAACAGTTACAAAGACATTTAAAGGCTCTTCCCCTCTTTTCAACACATTAGTCTTTGAGCATTTGCTCCTATAGACAAACGCTGCAGTATCTCAGGGGCTGAGAAGGTGAACCTCATAAAGGAGGTCATGATCCACCAATTCACTGTTTTCTTAAGAATGATGCCTTGACTTTATAAGGAAAATCACCAACAAGTGATGTAAATTGATTCTGAAGCAGCATACTTTAAGTTATTGTGTTTTAGCGGGTCACACATTTAGGTCACGTGAGATGGTTACACTTTCTAAGGATTTATGTCTTGAATCTATGATAGTCAGGGCAAGCAGGTTAGCAGGAAAAAGAGCACCCTTTTTTTCCCCATTTGATAACTCATTTCTTCTCGTTGGATTTTCAAAAATTGTTTAAAAAAAAAGCAACAGCTGTGTAACAAAATCATCAATTACAACAACCGCAAAGGCAGGCCGCACTTCATTTTCCCCTTCAAATATCTCTCTTGTACTTTTGTAGTGCCAGTATCGTACCACACACAAACTGTTGAGGTGTGGTTCATCACTTTGGATGAAATGTTAATACCTTATTTGCATCCTCTCAGCTAAGGGGACAAAACTGCTGAATGCTGAGCAGTGAAATGCTCCGACACCTCCGACGCGAGATGAAGCTGCTCATCATTCACATCAGAGCAGAGCCTGTGCCAGTGCTGCTCATGCCTGCTGTTCTCTGAAGTGACAGCTCCTTGGGTGAATCCACTCGCAACTACTGTGAAGCAAGGACATGCTGTAATGTCATTTTTTGCAGCAATTTCAGGAAATGGTAATTCTCATTGCGTCCTTCCACCTCTGAAAGTACTGGTGTGCCCAACAAAAAAAAAAAAAAAACAAAAAAAAAAAAACCACCAAAACAAATGGAATAGGCAAGATGTACTTTTGATGCCATGGGATGCGATCAAGGTATGACAGAGTTTTAAGCAATGGAAAAGCAACTAAATTGCTTGCTGTTTGAACTTATTTTCTTTCAATATGGAGGTTTCTGGTAAATCAGTTTCCGAAAAGGAATTAGTAGTATTTAAACAGTTGGTCTTTGGCTGTTAAACCTTCCTGAAGTCAAGCTCATACAGGAGAATGAATACTTGTAGTCAGGCTAGTGAGTGAAACTGCATTCTCTCCAAGACAAATCTTCTCCTCTCAAGGAAGCATGCAGCATTTCCAGCATCCTCAGAGGGTTTGCGTGAAGTCTTAACACACTGACATTCAAAAAAAAACAAAAAACCAAAACAAACAAACAAAAAACCAACCAAAAAAAAAAAACCACAAAAAACCCCAAAACAACCCACAAAAAAAACCCCCCAAACAAACAAAAGAAAAACCACCCAAAATACCCTCTCCCACACAAATCCCTGAGCTAGCTTCTTGCTTTTCTTCACTCTCTTCCCTCTCCATTCTTCTCTCCCAGCCTATTTCTTAGCTCCTTCTGACTGGCACTCCAAGCAGCAGCACCAGCCCCCCAGCCTTACCTTAACCATTCACCCTGGGACAATCAGCTTTTTCTAAGGAAATGAGGCGTACGTAACAACACTGCCTCTGTGTGTATTTTTGTGTCCTCTCAGCAACTAGTGAGCTGTCTGCCCGGCTCCCAGCAGCCTGATAAGTGATGCAGAGAGGTTTCAAAGATACTAATTTTATGTACATTTAATGTAAATAAGCGGGGAACAAGTGGAAGGAGAGAGACTTTCTTAAGACCAATATAAGCGGAAGACTGTGGTGCGAGTTCCACCTCCTGTTTGACCACAGGAGACGTACACAAGGATATGGTCTGAATAATTCAGCTGAAGAAAGGAAGGTTCATTTAGTGATTGCACCTTGCTAGGCATGAGCAAATCCAGCCATAAGGCGCATACTGAACACCGACACAGGGTCATTCCACTGCTCACAGCAGCACCTGTTAAGGTGTCCAGAACAACTGTGGCACCAATTCAACAGCAGAAGAGGCCTGACTTTTACAAATTGTTCTTCAAAACCTTTGTCTTCATATGCTTGGTGACTCTGTTTTAACCATGGATGGGCTGTTTGTGCTCACCACACCAAAGAGTTTTCCAAGCAGGCATTCCCCAAAAGCTCCCTTTCTCTCTGAGCTAGCACAGAAACGCCAGGTATGCTTCTCATTCGTGCGGCAACATTAAACTGGTCCTGCAGCTACCTAAAAACAATTGTGTTACTTTGCTGTTCCAATTTCTAATTGTAATTCACATTGCCTTCTCCACCTACAACATTTTTAGCTTACTCACTGCAGTTTTTTCCAGATGAAATCACGAACGTCTTCAGAGTCATACTGCGCTCTGTACAAATGGACTGAGACAGATTTTTTCAAAGCCTTCCTCCAGCATGCAACAAAATAGCTTGAAAACATCCTTGTAAACTCATCTTGGTGAACTTTTCAAAATTTTTCAGACTTATTGCAATGTTCCAAGAAAAAAAAGGAAATCTTACAGCTTTTTCCGAGATTTCCTGAGTAATTCCCAATGTGCTTGCACAGATGTTTTAAGTAATTTTTCTCTTCTATGAATCCAAGTTTTTCTAGAGTTAGCAAAACTGGATTGGAAAATCTATTCTTAGTCCAAATGCTGCTGCTGGAAGACATACTAATTCAACGTGACAAGCATTTTAAAGGCTTGCTGATTCACAATCCACCTACACGCTGCCTACCCCATGCAGCCTGAATTAGCTGTCATGGTTGTTAAGCCCCTGTTAAGATGTAACATCTGACCCCTCTCCTTGACTTTTGTGCTTTGGAAGCATTTACTATGGACTGCATTATGGTGGTGCCCTCCAGTGCCACGATAATTGAGACTTTTCTCAGTGCTGGCCTGTAAACCCCCTACTCTCCACGAATTTATAACTCTGTCATGAAGATTCTCTGGGGCTCTGAGCTTAGTCAGCAAAGCGAATGTGATGGTATCAAATTCTGCTCAGCCTTTTCCTTGGGACAAGGGAGAGGAGGGATGTGCACAAGCTCAGGAGCACAGCGTTACACTGAATATTAAATGCAATCTTAAAAGTAACACTGGTGATGTCAAGGCCGTTGGTGCCTGGTGTTATTCCCGGGATTTCCACCTTCAAGCTTATTGCAGGCTGTACATCAGCTGTGGTGCAGTGCACCGAGCCCTCCTTCTACCCTGTAACTCAGCAATTGCCAACAATTAACTCATAGAGACACATTTCAGCAGCACTAGCAGCACCCCTCGCTTCTGCCCACCCATCCCTCCTCTCTCCTGGGCAAGCAAACCATGATCCCTCCAAGCTCTCCAGGCCTGAGCCAAACAGCGAAACACATGAGACCGTTCATTCCTAATTCCCACGGAACTCACCACATCTGTTGCCCGGCTGCATCTGTCCCACACCACAAGCCTGCTGCGGCTCTGATGGCTTGAGAGCCTTTCTGGCCACCTCGTGCTCCGTGCCAGAGACGCGGATGCGGAACTGGTCCCTGCTGACCGTCTTCCGTAAGGTTCGGATGGTTTTACGGAACCTCTTTTCCGTCTTCTTCCGAGCACAGCGGACATCACACGTGTCTGAAAAGCACCAGGGGGGAAAGCTGCTGTAAGTGACCATGCACAAAATCCCACCCAGTTCAAACCACCAACCAACTCAAGTCACTGAGATAACAACTTCTGGGAACAAGTCTGAAACCCTTAAGGACAAATCCACCGGGCAGCTCTTCGATCTTTGAAACTATTCCCATCCCTCACTCTTTCTGAAGCAGTAAAATGAATTTGCAAAACAGGAGATACTTTTTATCATCATTTTGCGTACAGACAGAAGTGAAAAATACAGAAATTAAGGAGCAAAAGGCAAGAAGCTTCAAACCGCACCTTGGATTATTTTCCAACCAACCTGTCACCTCCTTCCGGCTTGTTTCAAGCTCAAAGTCCGCAGTGATAAAAATCTCTCTAGTCGCTGTCAGTCTACTGAGGGTTCCATGAACTTTCTTGCCAGAGCTGCATGTTAGGTTTACATAGTGGAAGCTCTCCATTACTGAATTATGTCTCTCTGTATGAACAAAATCAAAGGAAGCAGAAGCTTGGCCAGCTCTGTTACTGAACATTCACCAGTGCTCAGCGCCTGCGTCATCATGAAGAGTTAAAGAGGAGCAAACCATCACCTCCACGTGCCAGTAAACAAACAAGTTGGGCATTTCCTCATCTGGTACACCCTCACACAGAATCATGACCATTTTCATGGTTTCAATGAGGAAATAGCATTTAGTTAAAGAAAACACCCAGAATACACTCCGGTTCTGGAGTACGTAACTTGTCACCAAGCACTCAGCGCAGTTTCTCACTGTTACTCTGCTAAGGACAAACAATCAGACACACTGATTCATCATATTGTTTAATGACTCTTTTCCCCATTTTTTTTCTTTTTTTTTGAAGTGCTCCTCCTCATTCTCTGCTGACTTTGTAATCTCCCAGGCTATACTTTCTGCTTTGGAACAGATGGAAGAGCTGACCTCGCTGTGTCCATCTGGGGCTGCTGAAGTATGAAAGGAAGACAAGAGAAAAGAGGAATAACCCTTGGACAATAGAGTCAGCATAAAAGGTCAGGAGATTCTTCAATGAGGCATCAGACAGTAAGGAGCAGGTGAGAAAGTAAAGAACAGAAAGATAAAAAGAGGAAGAAAAGGAAGAAATCAAATTAACAAAAAGAATGGTTGATTTTACTGCGAATTTATTAGCAGTGTTACAAAGAAAAAGAGCTAAGAGCTTTCCTAGCAAGACTGTAAGGATGCTACAAGGAAATCCTGGGATCTGAAATAACTATTGCAAGAACCAGGGCTGGGCAGGACTGTGATTCATGAGGCCAGTGAAGAACAGAAAGCCTACAGTCCTCTATGCTTTGCTTGTGGTGCATTTCATACCTGGAAAGAACTTAACCCCTGAGCTATGGCTCTAACCTGCTTACCTGCATTTTTATATTCATACCTGGTATCATCTGTTCCAGACCTTCTTGAAACATCTCAGTCTTTTTCAAACTACATTTTCCTTCATTTAATTTAAAGGTTACGCTTATCTTGATGGCTGAAGCATCTTCAGGAGGAAACAATGACATGTTATTTTTAAAAAAGGAGTGGAAAACTGAGATAACCCTAATGTTATCTCATGTTATCTCATACCTCACCCTAATGTTATCATAATGATGATGACAAAAAATGTGCTGATGTGAAGTGATCATTACAGAAAACCTAATGAGATGCCAGACCCCTTCTGCTGTGAAGCTGGTTCACAGCTGGAATTAGAATGAAGTGTAGTGTATTTTATTAGGAAAGAAAAAAAAAAAAGAGAGAGACAAAGAAGGAGATCAAGACCAGATCTACTATTGGGTAAATCAAATAAGGGTGAGCTGAAATCAAAGGAGATACTCCAAACCATTTCAGAAAGTAGTTTGTGCCTATAGATGTAAATGCTTTTTAAACTTTACTGTCTAACAGCTCAACTGAAACACATTGTATGTTTCCAACACTGTCCAGGTTTGAATGACTGAAAGGAGACATAACTCCTGGTCCAGCTGTTTATTTCACTACCGGTCTTTTTCTCTTTGAGTCTCAGTTTGAATGATGCTGATGAAGCAGCCAAAGGGGAATTTTCTGTGGTAATCATGAACTACAATCGTGAGGAAGAGGAACTAAAAAGAGACAGATTATAATGAAGAGGGAAAATAGAAAGTCAACAGAAACACCTCACAGTTATCAATGAAAATAAATCAAAGTATGTAACAGTAAATGTGGTGATTACCCAGCCAGCTGGAAGCATTTGCATTTTGCTGCTTTTTCTTAAGCTGAGATGACCTGCCACAGGCGAGGGTGTAGGCATCCTGTGTTCCTAACAGACAGTAAAGACACAGGCACAGTGCACACACTGAAAACTCCTGTAGCATAAAAGACATTTTAAATCTGTCGACCGCCATCATCATACAATGCTGTTCATAAAATACTCCATGTTGGAACTTCTATCTTCCTGAGCCATTTAAAGGATTCAGGAAGAAAAACAGCATCTGCCCCATAAGCACTGGCCAGGTCTGCACGCCACGTCCCGTGGGATGGACAAAATCTCAGACCCCACGCAGGGCTGGAATGCCTTTGCCCCATTCAGCAGTGGCTCTCAGGGCCAATTAAGGAATGGCCCAGGGAGCACAGAGAATTCTGCCCTGTCCTTCCCAGCTTCAAAAAGACACTTGTTGAGAGAAGGGAATCTAAGGGTGGAGTGGTTATAAAAGACGAGGGGAGAGGGGCTTTGCTGGACACTGTCAGGGATACAGCCGTTTATTATCTGCAGTGAAAGAGGGAAGATCCCTGTTTATTGAGTACTTCTTGGGGCTTCCACGGGAGTTAGGAGATTGGCCACTCTTAGACTCTGTACAGAATTACACGCTTGGTTTTGTTAGTTTGGACTTACCAGAGAATACCTGGACATCCGGAGAGCAGCTTAAAAAGCATCTGTCACTCCCAGCACTCTTCATGCAGTGCAGCAGTACCTTGGGTGACACATTGTCAGACAAGGGACCTTTTGCCTCTAAATAAGATAAAACAAACACTCACAGAATCAAAACATCTACCTTCACCCTACTAAGAAATCAGCATGCAGCTGCTTTTGTAGCTGAAAGCACCCATGCAATTAATACGTTGTTTAGACAGAAAATTAAAGCAAAATAAAATCGCTGGAAGATAACACCACAAAAGTAATTTCCTTTGTCATGAGCAAACCTTCTCATGCAGAGGAACAAAAAGAAATAGAAGCATGAGCTAGATAAAAGCACAGGAAAGAAAGCATCAAAATCCCTCAAAGTATCTCCTGTTTTTAGGGTTGGTTTTCCATTTGTTTTTATGAGTTTCAACATCACTACCATCAAGCCTTGCTAAAAATTAAAGCAGAATACCGGGAACAATGACTCACACCACTTAGCCGGACAGACCATCAAATTTGACTGCAACCATATGGCCCATCAGACACATCAGGAGTAGAAATGTATTTACTAGACACCTTACCAACACAGTCCTTTCTATTCCAGTGTAACTTGTAGTTAGAGTGACACAGGCATTCGTAGTCTCCCAGCGTGTTCACACACAGCTGCTGGCAACCACCATTGTTGATGCTACATTCATTAATATCTATGGAGGAAAGGTAAAAGTACTTTTTAAAAGTTGCTCTTTCCAAAGTTCTGCACTCTAACTCCACTAGGAAAATGTGGACAGAAATACTGCTTTTAGTAGGGTTTGAAAAAGGCTTCAGGAATGCTACCTGGACACCCACCTTGAAATAGTTTGTCTTCATGGAAATCCTTTGATAAATATCAAAATAGACCAAATATTGGCGGCTCATAATTAAACAATATCCAGCCTCAGCAATATGATAACAAATTAACTCCACGAAAAACAGATCAGGTCAAATTTGCATTGCACTGTGTCTGGTTAATGAATATTTCTAGTTTGAGAACACAGACAAGATTCACACCGATCAGTCCTCCAGTAGATACAGCTACTGTGGAACACTTTGGCTCTGTGGGCAAACACCATCATTGTGTCCCTCTTGTCTCTTCTGGCCAATTATCCAATTATGGGGCTTTGTCCCACCCAAAAAAATGCCAACAGGAGGAGAAATTACTGACAACACCACGTGTTGCCTCTGGTGCAAACTTGCATTCGCCAGGGCTGTATCCCAGGGCTCAATACTGGGGCCAATACTATTTATCCTCTTCATTAGACCTGGGTGGTGGGACAAGAGTTCACCCACAGCGAGTTCACAGATGATACAAAATTGGGAGGAGTGGCTGATACACCAGATGGTTGTGCCTCTATTCAGAGGGACCTTGACTGCCTGGAGAAATGGGTCAATAGGAATCTCATGAATTTCAACAAAGGGAAATGCAAAGGTCCCTGTCTTTGCTGCTCAGATCCACCCCGAGGAGGGCTGCACTTCTCTCCTGTAGCTTTATGGCAACTGTGCATAAACCTAGAAAGCTGCCATCAAGAAACCTCTCCAAAGTCCCATAAAGTTTGTGCAACTGAGTGTACCCACTTCCACATACACTTATCTCAATGGCAGTAAGTTCTTGTCACTGCTCTCCCCAAACCAGATTCCCTCTAAGTAACAATTTGCTAGAAAACACTGTGAAACACATTACAAAACTGATCTGATTTGGGGAGAAAAAATATGCCCTTAACAGAACTGAGAAAGCAGGAGTGGGAATGAGCAGCAGAGGAATAATGGAGAAAGAAGACAACACCTTAAACTGGTACTGCTGCCCAAAATACCACAAAATCAGCCCAAATCTTTGGTTTTCATTGACCTTTTGTTAGGATGCTGCACACAATGTCAACCTATTATCTCTAGCACTTACTGACACCTTCCATAGAGGCTAGAAGGTGTATTCTCGGTATCCTACCATCTCTGGCCAGCCTGTGATTGCCAGTCAATGAGGGACCTACTGTGGAATGAGGATTAACATCTTCTGCACAGGGGTATGACAAGAAAAGGCCAATTAGCAGCCAAGAGCAAAATTACAGTTCCTTTTCCTCACTGGTAGCCAAAAGAAATTGAATTAAAGCAGAGGAATTAATCAGAAGTCTTCTTTTATTAAGTAGAGCACTTGACAGTTATTCCTTATCCATATGAGTTCCCCTGTTCATCAGGATAAAACACAGTGATGTTGTAGCCCTGTAATCTTATTTGCAGATTTTCTAGAGGCAGAGGGTAGAATAGAACAGGCACACAGAGATTTCTGAATTGTTATCTCCAACTGTGCTCATTCTGCCTCAGAAATAAACAGGTCTTACTCGGAATTAAATAAACTTTGGAGTCAGTAAGGTCTTGCCTAGTACTTATATAAAACAAGTTTGATTCTATTTATTGTCCCAATTATTCATGTTTCCTCATGTTAATTCTGAGAATTTGACACATGTTGAGGTTCTGTGAACAACTTTCTCTTTCCTTGAACTGCTCTTGTAGGAAAGACATAAAAAATTTTAGAGTACTAATCTTGGCCAATGTAAAGTGGTACTACATCAGCTAAATTCCAATCCACACCACACGAGGATGTGACACATGCACAACAGCAACCTGCAGAACCGTAATTTCCAGCGTCATTCAGAGTTTACCGTTCTTAAAGACCTATTCCCCCGACTTTCCACGGAATGCCACTTTGCAGGGACACCACGCAGACCTGTGGGACCAGCCCTCTGTCCCAGTGGCGCGTCCGAAACTCACCTCCACAGTGTGTGAAGCCATACAGGGCGTAGCCCTTGTTGCAAGAGCACTCGAAGGTGCCGGGGTGATTGATGCACGTGTGGTCGCACGCCCGCTCGAAGGAGCATTCATCAATGTCTGCAAGGTTTAGAGGGATGCGTCAGAACCTCTCGGGCTGCCCAGGGAGCCCTGACGAGCCAACAGAGTTCAAGGACTGCAGGGCTGTGCAGATTTATGTGAACTAAGCAAATTCTTTCGAAGCACATAATGTAACATACATGAAATGATGATTTTTAAAAGAATGCTCTGTTTGCCAAACAAGCTCCTGGCAAGCGCAAAAACTGCTGTTACATTTTTAACAATTATGTTTAAAACAAATTATTTCTCTTCTACGGGAGAAGAAAACTGCTGACAAAACCCTTATTTCTCTAAGATTACTCTACGCAGAAAAGAAGGGTACAAAGGAAAGTAGCGCCAGTTTTTTCTCCCTAAATGGAGCTCTCTATGAATATACAGTGCCTGATTTAAACCTGTTGAAAATCAGTGTTCTCTGAGAATGAAAATTCTTTATACCATCAAAAGGACCTAACATTTCTGTGCTAGTACATTTTGCACGCCAGGTAAGAATATTGCAAGACACAGAAATGTTCACATCAACATCACCAACACTTTTCATCAGTCTTTTTCCTTGGGCTTTGGCATGAATCAAGATACCACTTTTGAAGCTAATCTAGGGAAACTGACAGTGACAGGGACAAAAGGGAGATGCAAGTCTTTAAAATACATCCATAAACAGATTTCATTTTAAAAAAACAAACAATGAACTATCTTGAAAATCAGATGTTTATGTAATAAGTTTGTTCCAAATAAATAATTGTCCTTCTTTGTCTATTTAAATAGGACAAGAATGCACCAAAAAACCCCAGTGAAAATTATTTCCTGTTGGTCAGTTCAGCTTTCTGAAATTCACCTTTAATGTCAGCTGGTTGCCTAGGAAATGACAAAATTCACCCTTTGGCTGACTGACTTGCCATTGTTTCATCCTGTAGATTTTCCACAACCACAGACCATTTTGATCTCCACAATTTTTGTGCATTTAAGCATCTTAAATAGGATTGTTAAATCTACATGTACAAACCACTATACAGCAAAGCAAATATGCTTTGTAAGTCTCACAGGAGAAATCCATGTCATCCTCAAAATCAAATGCTCCGTGGTGATGTAGAGAGCAGAGATTCCAGTCTGCCTACAGACCTCTCATTTCATAGATCACATTATATCCTTTTCCTATAATAATGAGCTCATGGCAACTAAATATCCTATTAAGAAAAAATAGTTTCACTGCAATGGTGAATCAGCCAGTAAGATGGAGAGAGAGAGAGAGAGAGAGAGAGAGACATTGTCTAATATTCCCTGTAAATTATTTTAAGATCATTAAGGCAGGGGGAAGCATTAACCTCATAGAGAGCTTTTTAATGATGCTGTCTCCATCCCTTCCAGATAATAGCAATTGAATATATCTCCTACAAGAGCATCAAGCCAACTATATTAACTCAACAGTTGTTTCAGAAGAAAAAAATCCAAACTGAGGAATGGAAATTATTCTGGAGCCCATTATCACTTCATCATTGTAGTAGATGTCCAAGCCACGCTGATTTGTCCTACTTTTGTTGTACCATTGTCTCTCCAGCGCACATACCTTGACAGGACTTCTCATCTGTTAATAATTTAAATCCTTTTCTGCAGCTGCAATCAAAACTGCCAACAGTGTTTTTACAGAAATGGTCACATCCTCCATTATTGGACTGGCATTCATCAATATCTGTAACAAAAAAAAAAAAAAAAAAANAGAGGGGTAAAAAAAAAAAAACAAAAAAAAAAAAAAAAAAAAAAAAAAAAAAAAAAAAAAAAAGGCTTCAGCAAATAAACACAGAGCATCAGCACTCAGCATGCTTCCACTGCCAGATCCAGAAAACAGTCACGTCCAGCTGGTCAGAGGAGCCCAGAAACAAAATCTGGTGAGACTACCACAAATTGTAAGGAAGATCAGGTCCAACTCTTAAGAATGATCCAGCCCATTCAGCCCCAGGACAGCGTTATTTGCTCTCATTTAATATATTGCTGTCAGTTGCATTTGGGTAATCTATTCATAAAACACCATTCCCTAAGTTCTGTTTGGAAACACTTTGACTCCAAGGCTCTCTAAGAGGTTTCAGTGTTTTAAACACTCTCTCAAATTCCTCTCATAAGCCCTGCAGAACTTACAGAAACTTCCTGAGTTCCTGCCCTTACAGAAACTTCCTGAGCTGCCCCGTCCTTTTCATGGCAATATTAGAATGAGGCCTTTATCAAGTATTAATTGACTCAGGCGTGGGGATTTCATCATTTTTTCTTAGCAGAACAGTCTTAACATCTGTCAGAGCAATATAATACACAACCTAACTGTGCCTTTGCTCCTTGCCAGTAATCTCATTAGAACTGCTTGGACCAGTGTGTATTTATAAAACACATCCCTGTTTACACACTGATATTTACTCTCCCATTGCTCAAACACCCAGCTGACAGTGGGTAACAGAGCAGGCCATGGGCCTCAATACCTGTAAGCACCTGCTGACCTCTCCCAGTACTGACCCGTGCTTGACCACAGGGCTGTGCTAACTCTGCCGAACCTCACCTGTGAAAAATGAGCCAACACAGGTGGAAGTGGAGAGAAGGAGGGCAGAGCGGAAGAGATTCTCTGCACTTGATACGCCTGATGTGACAGAAACCACAGCTTCTGCCCCGGTGCACTCCTTCCTTCGGTCAGACTGCACACACTGCCTTTCCTCCAGACACTGGGTTGCCATTGTCTGGAGATGAACACCTTACAGGATTTGGTAACACCTTACAGGTGTTGGCACACGTGTCCAGGAGTACGAAACCCACCTTTGCACGTCTTGCCATCAAACTGGAGCGTGAAGCCAACGGGACAGCTGCAGTGGACTCCGGTGGAAGTGTCTTTACAGGTGCGATCGCAGCCGCCGTTGTTCACCGCACACGTTTCTGGCCAATGAGATGAAGCTCAGATTCGAGAAACATCATGGGACACAAGGCACAGTCCCAGCACACTTTGCTAATGTTCAAACACATTTAGCCTAGTACACACGAGCAACTGCTGCATACATGTGTTGGCAAAATGCCTCTCTCAGCTATTTCCAGGTTTTTTGTGGAGACTCTACAAACCAAAATCCTGTCTTCTGGGTTTTCTCTTTGTGTCTTAAACACAAATCCCCACTCCTTGATGATGAATCTGTTACTGTCAGTCAGTTTCCTTATGCCCATGCTCAATCCTGGTTGATCCTCTGTCATTTCCCTCCAATGAGACACCTGGTTACACTCAGCACTACTAAATCCGGTTTTCTTAAATCCCTCCCAACACACCTTCCCATGCTACCTGTACTCCCAGCCATGGAGGGTTCCTTCAGCCTTGTAAACCCAGGTACCAAAGTTTCTTCCTCTAGCTTCCCCCTAAGAAAACTATGCCTTAATCTCACTAAACCTTTTTAGTGAACACTCCTAAAACACAGCTCTTCACATCCAACCAACCACAAATAACCCACTCTTCGTCATTCATCCTCTTGTCATCAGTCTAACCACCTCAGTCAGTCTAATAATTTTTTCACTGGCTGGACAAATGCAATTTTGCATAGCACATGTTAATTGAGGGAGCTGCAAAGAACGTTTTTAATGTCTGCTTTTTGAAATCTTTCTTCTAGCTCTGTATCATTGTTTTCTGCAGCATCAAGCATATGCTACTTATTGTCGAGTTTTGAGAGCTTTATTAGTTTATTCCCTCCCAGTCTCTCATCTCATATCCAGTATTGGCAGGCTGTGTCCAATTTCCAGGGGAAGACAGAGTGCATCTTCTTTCTTTGTCATTCTTTTTGGAAACAAGGCCATTCACTTAGATGACTGAACATTATGGAATAATATTATTTCCTTAAGAGGGAGTGGACCATCTCAGGCAGAATTCAGCACAGAGCTGAAGGTTACCATAAAAAAAACAAAAAACCCCTACATCAATTCTTCAATCTAAATAGTTTCAATAAGCAGCAGAATTATTTTGGATCAGCACTTTTACCCATAAGCAACCGTCGCTTCACTCTCTTGTCCACATCAGCTGCTGCTGTGGTGTTTCCCTCAGAAATTTCAACAGCAGCCTCCTCCCTCTCTGTAAGGAACATGAAAAAAGCAAGTGAGTGAAGGTGCCCTGACCAGAATCCTCATCTGACACCCAACACACACACACTCAAACAGCTTCATCATACACTGAATCAGACAGTCGGAACTGACCAGGCAGAAATAATTTATTTTTAAAGAGCAAGTAGTAATAAAAAACATGAACACCCTTCAGTTAAAACCATGAGAATACTTTGCTTTTGTGGCTTCCTTACAAGTCATGTTTGCTTCGGTATTCTTAACAAAACAAAAGATGAGCTACAGATGTAGTAAACAGCAACAAGATGAAAGAATTAATTGAACTGTCATGAACTGATCTGTTAGGAGTGCGCTGTCATCATCTATTGTCGGCTAATTACAAGGACCAGCCACTTATGCCTGAGCATTTGATCTCAATCAAAAGACAACAAACTCTTCCAGAGACTGGAAGAGTTTATAAATCTTAAGTACTTTCTTTACTGGATAACTGCCTTGCCAAAATTATACATTAATTGATTACAGAGTCCAAGTTTTTACAGACGTACTCCTTGGTTACACACTCTGGCTCATGCTACAGAAGAAAACTGAACCTAAAACATCCTAGAGGGAGGGAAACCTTCTTTGGTTTTGGTGTGTCAGGGGGACCAGTGATAGTTACAGGTTGCAATAGAATTAGGTAGCTACTTATATAGGGAAACATAACTTGCCTGGACCCAACCAACTCACTCACGCACTATGTGTTTCTTAGTTTTGAATTCCTTGACATTTTCCAGCCATACTATTATGAGGGGCATTAATCATGCACACACAGCACCACCACACCACCCTAGAGTTGGCCATCAACAGAAAACGACTTCCCTCCACTGCATACTGACCCAGGCAGGTTTTCCCATCCACGTGCATGACGTACTTGGGGTGACATCCACAAACGGGCCCATTATCAGCATCATCACACGTGTGTTGGCAGCCCCCGTTGCCGTGGTTGCACGTTACTACGAAGAAAATACATGTCACATCCCACAAGTACTTCCAGCATCTTTGAAAGACAATTCCATTGCATTTGAGCATCCAATACGCCTTCTTAATGTGCCTCTGTCCTGAATAGACTGTGCCCCACACTCTGTGAGACTGAAACACTGCAGAGCTCTCTCATGGAGCTGAACTTGATGGCACAAATCCCAAACTACAGACACTACAGCAATCAATAGACTGGTGTGACAGGGTCCAGAGAAGACATCAATTCTGGTTGAATTCTAATGCACTCAGTTCAGGTGTGCCATCCCACGTTAGCTGTAACATACCAAAACCCATTTCACTGCAAACAGAACATTATTTGTTCACTTTGGGAAACCATAAGCATGTGCAGAATGTTGCATACAAATGCAGCTCCTCTGGTTCTTGGACAGCTCAAATCCTGGTCGACATTCACAGGCAACTCCTCCTTTAGGTGTTTCTCTGCAGATGTGGGCACAGCCATGATCTTTGTTCATGCAGCTCATGCCTTCTGCAAAACAGGAAAAGTACAACAGCATCAGCATCCCCAGCATCCCAATGTGCAGGCAGTGAAGTCAGTTCAACACACGCACAGACCACAGCCTGCTACTCTGGGAAGACCCTGCAGGCTTGGGACAAGAAGTTCCAGCTTGCAGAAGGGAAAGGCAGCAAGTCCAGTCCTGCCAAGTCAATGGCCCCAAGGTTTCTCCTTCTGTGATCTTTTCTGTGCCCATGTTCCCTGACTGCAAGGTCAAAGAGCAACATCCATAGATTTGTACAGCACCTGCATTCTCATCTCACTTTATACCAGTGTTCATAAAACCTCCCCATTTCTTTTATAAAAATTGCAATGTCCTGGAAAGATCCAAGTCTAAAGTGAAGCTCTTATTTCTCTGCTTAAAAGAGCAGCCAGCAGACATGGGAATGTTTAGAACAGCAGTCACAAGAGTCATCCCAGTTTCAATTCCTGGCTTACAAAGCAGATTCCCAGAATCATAGCCTATCTTAGCAGTCCCCAAGTGGAGAGCAGGCCAACATGCAGACTGCACATATGCTGTACATCAATTCTCTTTGTCATTAACCATTTTGTTTTCAATTTTTTTTTTTTATTTATTTCAGTAAGTACCACCCAAGGTAACCTCGCTGGGTATTATCACAGTGTTCTATATTTCTGTACACCTTCCAAGCCAGACAGAATTTAGTGCCAGTGCCTGCTTTAACCAAACGAAGGACCTGTGTGATACTAGTGGCTGTATTTCTTTTGCTACACCTACTAAAACATTCTGTCATTTTTATCTCTGCCAGTTACAAGCTGTTCATGCACAGCACTCAATGACTGCCCGAGTGTCTTGTCTGGCCTTTGCAAAAAGATAAAGTCAACTAAACAGGAAGGAGTAGGTCCTAAAATTATTGTAGAAACTTCTTCCACCTTGCCCCACGGCTCAGTGCAATCAGTGGCTTTGCCATTGGCAAGAAGGTGGCACAATCTGTACACAAACAGCATAAAAACACACAGCATCTGGCTGAGTTACTCAATGGGATCATCAGACCAAACAACACAAATAGTTTTTCTTTTAACAGAATACCACAGATTTTTGATGAAGTCCTCCGTGGTGCTACAAAACCAGGAAAGAGAAGGCATCTGAATGCTCTCCTTGGGTGTACAGGGAGCACACCCTGACCATTGATTGCCTGCCTTGGCACATTTGGCTTTAAAAGGACAAGTTACACCAAAATTCTCTTCCTTCTCAGTGAGAACATTTCATTTGTGAAGACTATGTGGATCACATTTGGGCTGCAAGGGCTTATCACACACCTCCCCAGCGAACTTCTCTGGAACTGAGCAGATGCACAATCAGAAGCAGAACAGAAAGGGTGGCCATGCTGCTAAAAATTGATTGTGTGATCAATTCCACACCCTCCATATTTTTTAAACTTGCACAGCCCTTTTTGCAGCCTTATTGCAAAATGAAACAAACCCACTGCATTGTGAGGCGGAGGTCCGCTCGTCACCATTATTCCACTCCACTTCAATCAGGTCCTTGTTCTACACTGCCATTCTCGCCCCCTGAAGCACCAGCTACAGGACCCTTTCTCTATTAAGACAGCTTTAAGCAAGAAAAGAATGGACGTTGCAGAGCCCAGATTATTCTGCTCTACTGGCTTTTTGATTCCTTTCCCACAGTGAGGACTCTCCAGAAGTCCAACAAGACAATGAGACCTCAAATCCTGCAGCACACAGACACAGCCCAAGGAGCGCCCACAGGAAAGCTGCCACCCATTATTGTGCCCGTGAAGGAAGGAGACAACCTATGAGGCCACAAATTAGCCTCATTAGCACTGGTGGTTTTGTGAAAACTCTGGTCTTAAGCACGCAATATGATTTGGGCTGTTAGCTCAGAGGGGTTAGAGAGCATTAGGAGAATTAGCAGCTTAGTTTCTGTTAACAAAGTTATTCTTTTGTCTCCATTGAGCTACCAAAGGGGAAGCTGTTCAAGCAGGTACTTTGGTAAAGTTCACTGACACCAAACAAACGGTTTATATGCTCCATTTGGGATTGCTCCGTTCTGAGCGAGCAGAATTCTATCAGGTCTCCGCAGATGCTAAAACTGCCCTTTCCAGACCAGGATGCATTTTAGTAACAAAGTATCCATTGTGCAAAAACGTACTTGACCAAATCTACCAAAATCTAGCTGATCCGAAAGGCAGTTTCATGGAAGATACCCATATTCACACATTCCAGCAGTTACTGTGAGGCTGCTGCTTGTTTCCAAAGGTCATAGATTTCTCTCAGCCCCATTTTATAAGGCTGTATTAAAGACATGTCTGTAAAGCCATAAATGCTGTGCGGCTGCAAACTCCTTGGTGGACACAAAGTCTCCCAGGTCACACTGTTCCAGTGGTGCAATGGCAGACTGTGGTCCAGAAACAAACCCCCCAAAAATTGTGGTCAAATCCCAGCATGTGCTTCCCAGAAACACAATATCTCTTGCAGGACACCTAAAAGTGTCTTGGGATAGATGACTCTGGATTGCCACACTTAGCCAAGAGAGGTGAATCCAGTGAATCCTGTTTGAGCAGATCCCAAGCCAGACGAGTCCTTTCTCTTGGCTAGACCTTCTTGAAGTTAGCCAGCAAACCTGAGATCTGAGCACTCCTGTCACTGGCAAAAACAGCCAACGTTGCATTTCCCTATCAGGTCACGCTAAATTAATCTCTTACATGTATGACCTGTGTTTAAATCTTTCTCTTTTTTTGCACAGAAGGTGCCAGGACAACATTCCCAATCTGCTAAGAGCATTAAGGCTCCATTCCGGGCACATTCAAGCAGGCACTCCCTGGGACACAGGGAGAGGATGCAATAGAACAAAGAGCTACCAGAGGTTCTCAAAGGCACTCTCTAATCGATAAATGGTGAGGAGCATCACCACAGGCAGCGGAACAGGACATCCCGGGAATGCTTCAGCCTTTCATCATGCTTTCTACATCCTTGTATTAAGGCAATTTTCCCACAAAGCTCTCCAGTTATCACTGTTCTCCAAAGTCAAGGCTCCAAGAGTGACAGCTGAGGTGCTGCCCTGTGTACGAGTCCACAGAGCCGTTTGAAACACGGCTTTCCTCTTCCAGATCCCGTTCATTCCCATCAATCCAGACCAACAAGCAGAGAGCTATGGCTGTGAAATACCACCAGGGAGAGCAACAAGATTTGCCATCCAGAGCAGTAGCAGCCACAAAGATGCACCACATATTTACTCACAAAAAACTCTGTTTTCCCTCAAATTTTTGTATTTTCTAATATGGAGGAAGCTGAACACAGAAACAAGGTGTACATGCATGGCTGCCCTGCCAGCTACTTTAAGAACCTCCCAAGGTAAATTCATTCTTTCATCTATAGATGAAGAGCAGCTCGCTCCAGCAGACAAATAAGGAAAAAAAATAGGATTGTGTACAACTTCCCAGGACACTTTCAGTTCCTGCGGTTTAAACTCCAGCTCACTCTACTTCTGTGTGTTTAAAGGCCAATATTGCAAACCACAAGGGAGGCATTAATGTATGAAGAATCCTAACTGGGCTGGGAGACAGGGAGGGAAATATTCCCTCATTTTACAGATAAGAAGCAAAACTGAATGGAAGGTCTGGGCAACAGGTGCCAACAGCTGCTTTGATCGATGCTGTGAGGTCTCAAAACAGAACCAATGAAGTGCAAACACCGAGCAATGCGTACACAAGGCAGAGAACAGAAGCCCCAGAAATGAGCAGAAAAGCAGAGAACAAAGTGAGGGGAAAGATAAAGCAGTGGGATTTGGCTTACAACAGACATGCCCACCCAAGGAAAAAAAAAAAAAGGTTAAAAAAAGGTGGGGAATCCCGAGGAGCACTTTACAATAATGAAGTGGGGGGGGGGTGAGAGGGAAACAGTCATTGGATGAAAACCTGAAAACATTACTTTTAAAGAAAGCAAAACAAACACTGCAGTCTTTTACTAAGAAGAACAAAAACATATCAGCCAAAACAGTGTGTTGGGGTTTTGCCTTAAGACTGGTTTTGACAAAGAGGTATTTTATTTGATAGTTTTTTTGAAAAAAAGATTATATTTTTTCCGCTCTTTGTTTTCCTTTTCACAGAAAAAGACCAAAGTTTAGTGGATATTTTGGTATTATGAAAAAAAGTCCTTTTTGGAAAAAAAAAAAAATGAAGAGAAATTGAATGCATCTTTAAGAAGAGAGGTAGGATTCCAAAGGTACAATTTAGGGAGCAAATATCAATAACAGGGAATGCTGCTGCTGTCAGTACAGGAGAGTAGAAGGTACTCAAGTAGCAGCAAGTATGGAGAAAGAGTTGGAAGGTTTTCCTCCCTTGGCATCAGACAAGACAAGGAATTCAAGCAACCAACCTCTGTCCTTAGATGCCTCCTTCCGTGGATGCACACAAACTCACATCCCTGCTAGCCAGACAGCCTGAGGGGCAGTGCCTTGTCCCACCACTGCTGCCTTCCTGCCTGTCCCCACTCCTGGCTCAGCCCCTGCAGTGGCCTGAGAAATCACCCGACCCTCATGAGACCAAGCCCAGGACCAGAGGAGCTGAGAATACAAATTCTTAAATCAAACAAAAGTTCAATTCAGCTCTGTCAGATGACAGCCACCTCAGCACCCTCATCTGTGGATGGCCATATATGTCTATAAATGCTGATCTCTTCACTATGGGGATTTTTAAAGTGAGATTTGTTTATTCATGCTCAGATTCCTCTTATAGTTATGCCAACAATAAGCCATAGATTAAAGAAAGCTTTGCAGCTTTAAATCCTTCTTACTAAGATTTTCGCTGTACAGTTCAATGGACAACTCCCCGATCTGAGCAACCACTTTAAAGTACTCCCTAAGGGCATCTAAAATAATTTTGTTCAATCTGATGTCTAATTAGATATCCAAGACTCTGATCTCTCAAAGGTCGCTTCACAAAGGTTTCACTCAAAACAAAGCACAAGATTTGAATACCTCTGGGGCTGACAAACAATAAATCTCCTAGCTGAAACCTAAACACTGTACAGGGAATCTAAAAGGTATCTGAAGGTAATGCAGGTATTGCCCTGTAGCTAAAGCCAGCGAAAATGGTCAGAACTTGCTGTCCTTCCATTTGTTGCCATTCCTTGGATTAGGACACAGCTCGGCTGCACCACAGAGCACCAAGGACAGGTGAGTACAGCAGCACCGACTTGAACAAGCTCGACACCACAGACACACGGCTGGGATCAAAGAGGAGGAAGAGATGTAGCATCTTCAAAACCACTTAAAAGATTGTGACACACTGCTCCTTTTAAAAGCAGTGAGGACTTCAAGACCCTTCCCAGCTTTGAAAACCTCAACCTAAAAGAACTTTTGAACACGGTTTCAAGCTTTTGCCTCTGTCAGAAGCTGCTGCTTGGTGTCCAGGGGCAGCGCCGGTACCTTCGGAGCGGTGGATGCAGGTGTGCTGGTTGTCGCTGAGGAAGAAGCCTTCCTTGCAGCGGCACTCGTAGCTCCCCACGGTGTTGACACAAAGGTGCTGGCAGCCCCCATTGTTGAACATGCACTCGTCTGTGTCTGAAAGAGAGAGGGAAAGAGAGAGATCAGTTTTGTGCTCGCACCAATCCAAGGTACAGACAGGCACCGGCTCGGGCTGGAGCCACCCAGGCCACTGAGACACCCCAGCGCTGCCCTGTGGCTGCGGTTGTGCTGTCCCCCTTGGGAAAGCGCATTTCTGCTGCTGCTCTTCCCCTGATTGCAGTCTGCCAGGCAGGCACAGGGCTCCCAAGGAATGCTGGCCAACGCAACCAACCAGAGCTGCTGGTTACAGCTGAGGCAGAGCAGCCTTGGCAGAGCCAGGTCAGGAGCCCACCAGCCACGGGAACATTCCCTGCCCCTCAGGGCAGCTGGATCCGGCACATCCGCTGCACTGCCCTGGTACAGCCAGCTGAGCAATCACACGTGGGCCTGGCTGGCTCAGTGGGACAGCAAGACACTTTGGCTCCAAACCCACCCAAGCTATAAAAGGGGTTTTCCCAGGAAGGTCCCCATTCTGAAGAAAAGGTGGAACAAGAAAAATACAAACCTTGAAATAAATTCAGCTAAAAACCTATCCCCTGCTCCTGACTTTCACTACAGCTGGAATTCACACACCACATCTGTTCTGGTGCTTGGTTTGATTTGTCATCCTCCTCCCTCAAGTCTAGGACATCATCACTCATCATCAGGGCTGCTGCTATGCTGCCTGACTGCAGTCAAGAACAAGAGCAGAAGTTCTGGAAGCAGTTTCAATCTCGATTTTGCAATATTCAGAGCCTCAGCAACATCAGAAAACACAGAAGGGCTCTGCTTGCAAGATAACCAAGAGAAAGAAAGAGTGGAAAAACTTCAGCTAAGCCCCTGAACAACAGGATCCTTATCCCAATCTCCAATTCTTTGGAATTTTATCCCTTAATAAGCACAGGTTTTTTGTAACCACTACCACCAAATACTTTTCCTAGCCTAACTTTCAAAAATTTTAACAGGAAGTAAAAAAATGCTCAGTCCCTTAATAACAGGACAAAACACTGCTGAAGTAAAGCACTGGTCTCATTTGCAAATTCATCTATAACATCATGTTTGCTCCCTGTTCTGTGCATTGTTCCTGGCTAACAGTACAATGTTTTTAATTTAACATTGTAGCATTTCTGGCAGAAAACAGCTGTCTTTAAAAAAAAAAAAAAGGAGAAAGAGAGGCTTTTAGTAAGAAGCATAACATAGTATTACAACAGATTTAATGTCTACTGAAGGCAGTGAGTAAGCCAATTGGATGCAAAAGAATGTGACCTGCTGGAGAAAAAGAGCGGCTGACATATCTCCATCACAAAGAAGCGGAGTATTTTAGAGTTCTACAGTGATGTGAATGTGCAAACAATCATGAATAAACAGCCACCACGAGCCTTTAGTGCTACAGATTTGAACTCCAGCAGATGTTTCTGTCTTACAGACCTTGGAAAGCTTTCAAAAAAATCATCTCTTTCCAACGAGTAATTGTCTATTTGGCTTAAACCCAGGCACACAGCCGAGATCTTCAAAAATAAGGGTGAGAGGAGGGCAACCCTGGCGTGAGCAAAGTAAATAAACAGATTAAGAGAAGATGTGATCCAATTTGCTGCATGCCAAAATATTTATTTTACGTTTACATCACAACTCAAAATTGGCACACTCCAGTGGTACAAACTTCATTGTATGTCAATGACATTTTATTTTACTTTATTTTATAGGTCTGCCATGCAATACTGAGCAACTTCCCAATGACACAGCAGGTGGTAGATTTTGGTCTAAGTTATGTCTAGCTCTCACTGGTCACAAAAAACTCAGCTGAAGTATGCCCTGGCTGCAAAGAGAATACACACGTGCTTTTTGGTGGCATTGTCAGAGGCAATGTGTTCCTTCACATCCAGCCCTTCATGGTAACCTCAACTGAACTCCACTCTGTGTTTACACAAAGGCAAAAATAAGATGGACTTTCTGTTATTTTAAGTTATCCGCAGCTATTTTGTTTGCCTTTCTACTTCATTGGGTTAAACATCTGGAACCTGGTGAGTTCACCCTCTCCTCCTCTTACACAGTAACCAGGTGGGCACACAACAGGTTTCCAGCAGGTAAAGCCTGACACGATCCTACTGAATACTCCAGAGTTTTTCTGATTTGTCCCAGCAGAAGGTAGAGCCTGAGGATGGTCTGATCCCCCACCTGATGTGCCACACACGAGTGGGAAACAGCCCAGCCAAACTAATTTCAATTATGCAGTGAGAGCGATGCTCCCTCTGACTGGGAATGGAGGTGTATCCTGGCATATCCACGTGGAGTGCAGCAGTAGAGAGAAAGTGAGCCACCTCTGAAAAGCCAAATGGGACAGGCAGCACAGGGCTGAGCCACACAGGGCACCCAGGAAGGGTCCAGCAAGCAGGACAGCTTCACCAGCACGAGGCTCTGCGGCAGCACCCCACACTGCCCACAGGCTGACAGCTCACACCTTCCTGTGCACTGCTGCACTCTGTGCTGGAAGATCCTACCACAGCCAAGACACAAGGTCTTGTTACTCGTTTTTAAAGATTTTCACCTGGTGGCACACAAAAAGGAGACTCTCGAGGTCTTAAATAAAGAAAAAGATGGTAAGAGAGAGAGTGCATGCAGGGTCAAGGGAGTGTTGCCCTGAAAACCCTTCCAGAGGTGTGTCCTTTGGCTCACACTAACCACCCCAGAAAATCCCAAGCACTGGGCTTAGTCCCTCTGTTCTTCAATGGAAGAACATCAAATACAGCTGCTGCACACTTCCAATCATCCTCTCCTCTCAGGAATACTCAGACGCAGTAAGAGTGAGAAGCCCCCACATTACAGATACATTTGAGAAAGACTCCTAAGCCTGGAAACACACCTGACAACTGATCCTAAACTAACTGGGGAACAGAGAGGACAATGATAGCACATGTTATTTTATATAAACTCATTTAGTGTGATAATAGATGATGCTTGGCACACTTAAATCCAAAGCACTTCACAGAAATACAGCACAGTCATCCTCATTTACAGAGGGGCAAAGAGCCACACTGGGATGGTACATGAGTACCTGGAAATCCTTAGTCCCACGTGCAACATTCTCCTCTCTCTGAGCTGACTGAGCCCCAAAGATTGCCAAGAGTTCCCCATGGACGCAGCTCCAGGGCTCACCACTCACACTGCTCGAGAACACGCTCCTTACCCAGGCAGTTGTGGCCGTCGTGAGCCAACATAAAGCCATCGTAGCAAGTACAGCGGTAATTCCCTGGAATGTTGAAGCACTCGTGGACACAGCCCCCATTGAAGTCGTTGTCACATTCATCAATGTCTGAGGAATAAAGCAAAAGTCAATGTGATGGATGCTTTCCTGAGTGTTATGGACAGATGTGACTGCGTAAATGTGAGCTGCAACTGCTGTCCGAAATAACCGTCTTGCAAAAACACTGTACTTTATGTATTTCTTGCCGAATGTTTCTGATGACTGAGAAAACACCATGAAACGTCCCCTGCAGCTTTAGCTTATATTTTTTAAGGCTGCTGGTTAAACAACAAACTCATTATCAGGCTGAGTGAAATGAACAGGTGAAAATCCATGCAAGGTTTCCCTTTGATTTTGTAAACAAGAAGTAAATCTGGTGAATGAAACAATGATTATTTTGATTTAAAAGTCATTCTCCATTATTTTTAGTGGCTCTCTTTGCTTAGAAATGCCCCATGCTGACACAAACAGAACACAGTGCTCTGGTCCCTTTACCTTCACATTCCTTGCCTTCGCCAGTGTAACCCACTTTGCACATACACTTGTACAGCTTCGGGGTGTTTTGACAAATAGCATCTGGGTGGCAGTCATCCAGCCCCAGGGCACACTCATCCACATCTGTGAAAAGACAGCAGGCTCAGGAGGGATGTCAGCAGGAGGAGAACAGGGCATGCCTTCTGAACACACCCCCGAGGAGATGACAAGGCTGAGCACCTCTCTGTGGTGCCCTCGAGAACAACGTGTGTGTTTGTGTGTCAGGACAGAAACGCGCAGGGACAGTATCCGCACTTAAATTTGTATCCTGTTCTACCTGCACAGAGATGGATTTGTGTGCAGTTCAGATAAGCCCATGATCAGCTTTTGTGCCCCCTTATAAAATGCATCCAAAATAATCTCTTAAGGGATAGATGCTCCATGAAATTCAGCTGATAGTTTCACAGAGATTCATCAGAGATTGCTAATCTTTCTGATTAACAAAAAACAGTCATTGAAAGAGTTCTTGATCACATCCATGCACCACCTGCAGGAAGCCAGATGATTTTTAAACTAACAAGGGGAGTTGATAGAAATGTACTTTCAAAGTCACCACCAACCCATTAAAAGACCGACTTACCAATAAACAGATGCATAACCTTAAAATTATTTTTTTAAATACAAGAATAGTATCTGGTGAGCAGCATTACCAAATCACCTGGCCAGCCATCTCAAAGTACAGCACACTGAAGCAAAATATCCAGGTGGAAACTTCAGAGAAGAGGAAATGAAGAGAAAGGGAAACACCAACAGGAAGAAGTCCTGGAGATGAAGAAGTGTAGACAGAAGAAGAGGAAGAAAAGTTACAGGCAGCAGAAGACATCAGCAGAAGTTTTTCACACAGCAGAAGGAAACTGGAACGCACAAACAGGAAGATTTCCAGCAACTGGCTAAAAGGGAGAATTGTAGAAGCAACACCCCGCACAGGTACAAAAAGCGCCTCCTAAAACAAGAAGCAGTGTATGAGTATCAGCAGAAGGCGACTACTTCAATAGTCAGCCACTTTTTATGGTGGGGATCACTTTATAAAAAGGAATTTCAGCCAGCACTTCTCCCATTTACAATTATAGCATTCATCCTGCTCTTTTTTTTTTTCTTTCTCCCAATCACAAAATATGCCTGTAGGTACTGCAGCAGCTGCCAACTGCAGAAAGTGTTCACTTGGTTTTAACTCCTAATGGGGTTTGGCAGTGGCAAACAAGGCAAGGAGCCAGTGTTAGAGCAGCAGTGCTTTCCTGGCTCTCAGGTGCACAGCTCCAGTACCAGCAACGAGGTCCTCAGATACTGCCACCAGAACATAAGGAGAAGGTGGGAAACAGTGGAAAACAGCTGGGAAGAGCGGCAGAATCCACCTCCTCTCAAAGCAGAAAAGTCAAGCCATTATAAAATATGGAAGGCAGTGAACTGAGGGAGCAAGTCATGCAAGGAAGGGTGTGCGGAATAGCTGAGGGGCCTCCAGCTAGTGGGGCTCAGGTAGGTGGGGCAGAAAGAAAGGATGGGCAGGGAAGAATAGACAGCGGGCATAAAGCAGCATCAGCCACATGTGCTGTGTGTGCCCTCGGCACGGGCAGTTCGCCCCTTCCCTGCCCGAGCCATGGGGACACACCTGCCCCGGCAAGAGGGGTCCCAGAAAACACACAGCAAGAAGGGGGCTTCCCTCTAAGCCAGGAAACAGAGGCATCAACCGGATCTCGTGCCAGCGGCAGGATGGCCGCTCTTCTGGTTGATTTTTACACCAGCCCTCCGTGATCTGCAGCGTGCGGTAAAGAACCACAACAAGAAGCCGCAGCACTAACGCATGCAAAGGCATGGAAAAGAGGGCTAGGGAAAAGCCATAGGTACAGGGAGCGAGATTTCCCCTTGCAGTGACAGTATCCTGAGCCGAAGAGAGACCCTGGAGGAATGAGACTGTGAGCAAACATCGCAGCCTTCAACTTGGCAGGAGGCGGCGGCGGGAGAATCCCTGGGCTTGTTCTACGGGGACCGAAGGCGGCTTCACCCGCAGCCACGCCGTTCACACCCCGCTCCCCAGGTGCCCCGTTCCGGGGCTCATCCCGCTCCCAGGGCAGAGGGAACCGCCGGGAAAGCGGCACTGGCAGCACCCGCGGAGCCCGAGCGCCCTACGAGCAGCGACGGCCCCGCCACGGCCGCACCTCACCCCGGCACCGGCCCCNGGCCCCGCACCCCTTCCCTGCCCCGAGGCCGGCCAGGAGGGGAGAGCCGGGACCGCCTGGTGCCCCGCAACTGGAGCCGCTGTCCGGAGCTGAGGCGAGCGGAGGGCACTCAGGGGGCAGGGGAAGGGGCGGGGGACACTGACCGGGCAGGGACCGGGGGCACTCACCGGGCAGGGGCGGAGGGCACTCACCGGGCAGGGGCAGCGAGGCGGGGCCGGCCGGCGCGGGCAGCAGCAGCAGCAGCAGCGGCAGTGCCCGCGCTCCCGTCGCGCCGC